>JBBYHO010235886.1:0-15173 GCA_038382025.1 Adansonia gregorii | reverse complement strand
GACAAAAATTTTCTTTCCATTATTAATCTTTATTAATCTTGCACTATCCTTTTTGTTTTTTCTTGTCTATTAGGGGATTTAAGATAAAGGTTTTATATTAATGTTATGTCATAAAAGGGTTTGTTTATTCCTTTGCACCTATTAAGAACATAGGCAGTAGTTTCTCCTATAAATCTATGGATGAGGCATAAGTTACTTAATATTTTAGGAAAGGGTGTAGCAAATTTACCTTTTAAGGTGTTAGCCTCTGTCTAGGCTAATGAAAAACTTATAGGGTGTAAATCCATATGCCTACCCAAGGTGTTAGCCTCATTACGAGCATGGAAAATACTCCCACTCGAATTAAACCTTGTCCAATAAAACCCATGATGGGTAAGGATTAGGGTATCTCACTAGCTCTTTTGTGGGCTTAGGGAATTTGTGAATTGACTTAGATGACTAACCCAAAACTTCACATAGTGAACCATACTAACCCCTAATTAAAGACAAACTCAATTTTAAAGGTCACCAAAAATTAGGGATATATGAAGGGATAAGTTTACCTTTTTTCTTCTTTTTCTCTCTTTATTTGAATATTTATGTTTAGTTAGATAATTTATTATCGTATTATTTTTCATTTCAAAATTTCATTATTATTTGGATTTATTATTTCTTATAAATACTAGCTTATTTATTCTTTTTCTTTTTCATCTTTTCTTGGTGCAGTTTTCATTACATTGCTTCAATATATATTTTCAGCTTAGTTAAACTTTCATTAACTTTATGCCTGAATGAGTACACACTGTGGTTACTTCTAAGACGTTTAATGATGTTCAAACTGAGTCAGAATTGGATTAGAAAGAGCATAGGATTGTATATTAAAAGATTTTGCATAAGAGCTACCAAAAAGCACTCATTGAGATTTGCATCAAACAATCTAAAAGAATTGGCAAAGATATGGGACAGATGGGGCAATGAAAATAGGCCTTTTTATTAAAAAACATGGAAAGATTGCACTCATTTTCAAGATGTAGATTGATAAATAGTTAATCCAGGTTATGATTAAATTTTGGGATCTATTACATCAGTGCTTTTCACTTAAACAGTATGACATGACTCTAACAATGAAAGATATCTCAACTTTGCTTGGGCTTTACCTTTAGAAACGAGGCCCATTGACTGTAAGGATCACAATCTGACCAACTTCCATACGAAATTGGATGAAGTTATCAATATATATTTTGAGTCCAGTCACCATTACATTAAGTAAAGTGGGAACATAAGAGTTATTTTTAACAATTTCTACAGAGTATATCCGAATACATTCTGACAATGAAATGGTTCTCGATGCATTCATTCTAGCCATATATGGATTAGTTTTCTTCCTTAGAGTGTTAGGACATGTGGAAGTAGCAGTGGTAAACTTATAAAAGTACCTAGAAAGGAATATGCACCCTGCCCCTATTCTAGCCATAATAATTAGGGCATTGAATGCATGATGAAAAGTAAGTTGTGGGAGAATTTTTCAGAGTGCATTATTATTATACATTTAGGCCTAGAGCCATTTCTAGGGTGAAAAAGTTATAAGATCAAACCCTTTTTCTCACATTGTATTCCTTTCTAAGAGTTCATCAAGAAGGAGTGGTCCAAGTCAGAAACCAAAAATCAATGGGTTGAAACACTTAAGAATTTGGCTTTTGATGACGTAACATGGAGAGTACCCTAATTTTCTCCAAAGCTTTTTATTTATAAGTGTAGAGATCTATTATTTGTACCTTTGCTTGGTATCTAAGGCACTATAGGGTATGCATCATTGCTATTATGGACATTGTATGCATCATGATAATTCATCCCAATGACTTTAAAAATTGCTAGTGCTAATCTTTAGTACTAAGAGGAAAGTTGTGAGAAATCATTTAAAGTGATCGCCTAGAAATGGAAGGAAAGATTTGAATCTAGATGAGCATATGCAGTAATTAGACTACACTAGGATATGATGCTTGGAGGAGCATTTGAGGCTACAACATGATCATTCCTGGAATAAATAAAGCCATTCCCTAGGTGCGTAGTCAACCAAAGCTCACCGTGCCTTTTAAAGTTGACCTAGTTAAAGAAGAAGCTATAATAGAGTAGAAAAAAGTAGTCGAGGAAAATTGAATACTCTAAAAGGAATTTGCCTATCAGTGAATAAAGGGAAAGCCAAGGAAAAAGATACCAAATGAATGGACAAAAAATATAATCAAATAAAGCATGTCTAACTTGAACAAAATAAGAAGATGAAGCTTGCTAGGATATCCAAGAGCTCAAGTAGGACCTCTAAGAGGATGACTAAGGAAATGAACAAAAATGTAAAGCATTAAGAGTATGAAATGCTAAGGCCTTAGAAAGAGTAGTCAAGGAAGCCAACATTAAAACACAAATAAAGAGGACATTAACACTTATATGCAGTTACGGAGATCCATAGAAAAAATGAACTTAGAGTTGCCTTAGAGAAAAATAAAAAAGAGTATCCCAACTGCTATAAGAAAGGAAAGCCTTTAGGATAGCTATTTAGGAAATTAGGCAAGAACTACAATGGCAAAAGGATGACATTTGTGCCCTGGTCCAAGCTTACCAGGATAAGAGAGCATATTGGGATGAGAAATTATGGTAGGGTAAAGATAAACATAAAAAGTGGAAAGTTAGGTGCATAGGGCGATGATGTATATTAACCATCTCATAGAGTAGATTCATTTAGTTATTATCCAAGAAAAAAATCATGGAAAAGAATAAGGTCTTAAAAAGACAACTAACCTTGTCAAGAAATATAGACACGTTGTACTCAAAATTTTAGATAAGGCTTAGATATAATACAAGCAAGTTAGGACCTTCCTTGTATAGAATCCCTATATGATTAACAATGTGAATGTGTAGTTCTCTACAAAGTTAATGAAGAACTTTTTTAGTTTGGAATCTTTTGCCAAAGCAAGTGTTATTATAAGTGCATTCATGTATTCATATGTTTGTACCACCACACATAAATACTCATACATGCATTAATATCACCAATTCATAAATAAAATTTAACTCAAGAAAACTTGGAATTTTCAAGGTTTCAACATTGCAAACTCAGAGAGACCAACCAAATAACCATATATGTATATATATTTATACCTGCATTAGAGCAAGAAGAATTATCAAAGACCATTTAGCTAGATTTGAAAGATTATAGTAAAGTCATTGTGAAGTTCAGGAAGCCATGATGAAAAGACAAGAAGAAATGCAACCATAAATTGAAAGATTAATGGAACTACTTATGGCAAGGGAACTAACTCATCTACAGCTAAAAGGTACTACTGTTACTCTTACTAAGGGACCCACGGGAGTACCAGCTAAAGGACAACTAGCTAATGTTTAGGATGCACAACTAGCAAATACCTAAAATCTATAACAAAGTGTTCCCACAACCAATCCACCACCAGTTATTGCTATTAACCTTGATGCCCTCTCACAAGGGGCAGAAACAAAAACTGCAACTGCATAAGAGGAGTCAGCAGTTTTGGGCCTTAATAAAGAAGAAAGTGTAAATAAAAAGGTAAGATGCAAGTTGAAATAAAAATTGAAAAAAAAAATTCTAGCTTCTTCAAATAAGGCTTAGGCTATTGAAAGGACCAAGCTCTATAGTGGCATTGATGTTAAGGATCTTAGTCTAGGACCTAGCTTAGTCCTCTCACCAAAGGCTTAATTAGTAACTTTTATTTTTACCAAACCATATGAAGGTAATTTCCTTAGCTGATATGACCTGAATGCCAACTGTGAATATCATGGGATAGCAAGCCACTCAATCAAGAATTATCTAGCTTTTAAGAAAAAGGTTCAAAGCGTTCTCGAAGTGGGTGCATTTCGATTCAATAATGCCTTAAAACCTAATGTTGTAGAAATCTTTTACCCAATCACCTTGAACTTGGCATTAATGCCCTGATCACTAATGAAGTCAAAAGATGAATGTCCAAGAAGTCAGAATCCCAATGGAAAAGGTTTAAACGATTTTGATTGAAGGTGGAATCCTTGGTCAGGATCGTAAAAATATAGATTACTAGTTAGATTTAGGATTTAACCTATGAAAGCTTCATATAACTCAAGGACATACACTATAATATTTCCAAAGTTCTTAGCCTTAATTTAAAGGATGATGAAAATGAAGATATTGAATTTTATAAAGGAACTGTTAAAGAAAAGTTAATCAACATGGCTGGTGAAGGACTGCCATAACCATGATATGTGTCTGTCATGCCTTTATTATTTATTGCAACCAGCCAAAAGCTATACCCCTTAAAAATAAAATCATCTTTAGACTCATTATCTGAACTTTGGCACCTTTTTCATATAAAGACAACAAGCAGTTGTCCTAAAGATACATGGTGGAATAACAACTTTAGGGGCTACTACAAACCAATTAGCTACTGTTGACATTTACGGCTTAGTCATGTGACTCAAAGTAGTCACATTTATGGATCAGGAACTAGTTAAGCAGGTGCAAAGGGAAAACAAAAGAGCAAGCACCCAAAAAAGTCACAATAACAGAAGATACCATAGTAAAAATACATGAACTAGTAAAAAAATGATTGAATTCCTTAAATACATAAAACACAATGGGTACAATAATGCAAAACAAAGAGTAACTAGCAAACATCTCTATACTAAATTTGTTGCTCAGTTCTAAGTTACATCTGAATGCTCTACTAAAAATGCTTAATTAGGTATATATCCCTCAAGATATTTTGATAAATAAGCTCAATCGCCCTGTAAATAATATTGTTGTTGACAATTTTATCTTATTAGCGATGAAGAGATCCCATCAGGAGGCACCACTTCTAGAGCCCCTCATATAATAACCAATTGCAATGGTAGCATACTACCTAAAGTCCTTATTTATAATGGGTTAGCCTTTAATGTAATGCCACTCATCACTTTATTTTGATTATTGGTTGACTCTGCCCAAATTAAACATAGCCAATCGATAGTTAAGGCCTTTAATGGGAAAAGAGAGAAATCAAGATAATTATTTCAATTACTCTAAACATTGACTTGTGTCCATTCAAAATAAAGTTCCATGTGACGGATGTCATCATTTCATACAAGTGCTTGTTGAGATGACCATGGATCCACTTTGCCAGCTTTGTACCATTATTTTTTCATTAAAAAGTCAAATTCAGAATTGATAAGAAATTGGTTAGTATATCTAATTAAGAGGACCTGGTAAGCATGACTTCTATGGAAGGCCCTTAGATCGAAATAGATACTGAGGCTGAAAAATGTTCTTTTAGGGCCTTTGAGACTATCAACACGATAGTCGTTATGGAAGAAATAATCTCTAAATTGAAGCTTTCAAAAAGCACATGCATATGCCATAAGCTTATAGTAAAAAAGATCACCAGAGTTGGAAAGGGGCTTAAAAAATATTTACGAGGGATTAAGTGATCCATTAAAATAATTACCAAAATTTTAAATGTATTTTTGAAATATTCTCATCTTTAAAATATGAATTCTTTTTATTTATGAAATTTTTTGTGAAATTTTTTAAAGTTCTAAATATTTTTACATATTTCAGTAAAATATCCCGGATATAGTTCTTTGAAATTTTGATTCATTTTTATTAAATATCAATTTTCTTTCATAAGGATTTTGCTTGTAAAATTTTATGGGTTTAGTTTTTTATAAATGCCATTTTGTTATCCATAAAATTTCTCAAAAATTCCTTTTATAGCTTAACACATGGAATTGTTATAAGAAAATTTATTTATTTTTATTTTTGAGCCAAATTTCTTTAGGGGGCTTAAAACTTTCAAATTTTATCAATGGGCCTAATAAGCCCATTAAATTCCCAACAAGCTTGACAAGCTTATTTTTTATTCTCCATCAAGCCATTTCATTCATTACAAGCCCAACATGCCCATTTATGATTATTCCAGTAAGCCCATTTTATTTTCTAACAAGGACCAACAAGCCTATTTTGATTTTACAATAAAGTCTAATAATTTTTTTCTTTAAAACTTTTTCGAATTATCTTGGATCCAAAACTTTTACATAGATACTTATTTGGGCCTTTTACATGATTATATTCATAATTAAATTTATTAATTCATAATTTCTAATTTCTTACAATTTAGTACTTTTATTCCATTTTTTTATGAAAGTTTCAATCAAAATTTTGTTTTTTCTACATTTTCAAAAATTCATTTATGATTATGTTCAATTTAGAATCTTATTGTTTAATTATACAAGAATTAATTTTATTAGGATTGAATTCAATCATTAATCTTATTATTATCTTAAATTATCTTGAAACCTAGGCTTAGCCCACATGACTTATGCCATAGACTTTTGAATAAGATTTGATGACTAATATAAACAGAAAAAATCAATTAATTAAATCATTTTAAAACTTAAAAAAATCTAAAACATTAAATTTAACAAAAATTAAAAAAAAAAAGAAAAATGCTAGAAACCATTCAACCAAGGGGTTATTTTCACCCTTTGGCTGAATTCCTTGATGGCTCATTTTGAGAGCTTAAAGCTTTCGTAAGAAAAAGAATAAAAAATAGTAAAAATTTCCTAAGTTTTCAAGCTTTTCAAGGTAGTTTCTCTTATAAAAGTTTTATTCTTTTATTCATTTCATGCATGATTCTTGTTTTTAGTGAGCCTATTAATTACTTGTGCTCATGGATTTTGATCCATGTTTAAAGACCAAGTATGAAGGCTATGATCAAATTTTTTTGATATAATTGTTAAATTTGATTTATCTTAGCAAGAATGTGATTTTCATCATGAAAATACATGTTTGTCATGGATATGGTGTTGTATTATTGTGTAAATAATTTTATATTATTTTCTTTGGTACTTTCATGTTGATTGATGATGAAACAAGTTGATATGTTCATTATTTTTCATGATTTCATGCAAATTTAAGCTTGCAAAATTTAGGTCGTGTATTTATGTTGATATTTATGAAATTATGTATGGAAAAAATTATTTTTTGGTTTTTATACATGTTGGTCGAAAATGATTATCATCTTTGAATGATTTTTCATGTTTAAGTTCATGATATTTTGGACAATGTTGTTATGTTGGAAAATTGCAGAAGCTTAGAAATAATTTTACCAAAAATTTTAAGGCTTGGAGGGTATTTCCTAAGTTGGTTTGACCATGAGTAGGTTTACTTGAGAAGTTTTTGATATTTTTAGGCTATTTTGTAATTATAAAAATTGTAAGAACTAAATTGCCAAAATGAAAAAATTATTTCAAGGTCTTTCCATGCTTAGCTGAGAGCGTCATGTACCCTTAGAGGTGTGTTTCAAGCATTCTCAACATGTTGAAATACATATCATGCATTTTTAGCCTTTTAGGGATCTTTATACTATTTAAAAAAATTTAAGGACTTGTTTGCAAAAACATGAAAAATTGTTTTTAGGCTAAAGGTGCTTGGCTGAATGTTTCTTGTGATTTTAGTACGATTTCTATGATATTTTGTGATGTGTTTGATGTCTAATTTCAAGTTTAAATCATGTAGGGATTAAACTGCAAAGTTAGAAAAGGTAAAAGTTTATTAGCTAAAACCTTATATTTTAGGGTCAAAAGGGTTATTTCTTATATCAAATCACCTACTTAGGGTATTTTGTTTATTTTAGGGATATTCTTGCATTGTTAGCCATTTTAGGCTTACCATGTAATTTTGAAAAATTTAGGGACCTATTAGCAATTTTCCATTTTAAGTTATCTTCAATATCAAAGCTATCCATTTAGGGTAAAATTGTCATTTCATATCATTATTGAGTCCTTTAGGGTTATCGAGATGCTTTCATGATGAAAGTAGACCTTAAGGACATTCTAATAATTTACGTTAGAATCGAGTTTGTTATGATTACTAGGATACTTCCATGTCGAAGATGCATAATAAGTAGGTTCATCTTTTTATGAAGTTATCGACTCTTTCAAGGTTGTCAAGATACTTTCATGTCGAAAAGTACACCTTTGGGGTATTTTTATCCTTGACCTTAAAATCAAGTCCTTTGTGATAACTGGGAAGATTTAGTTCTTTAAGGTTGCAAGGAACTTTCACATCGAAGATACATGTTACAAAAACTTTAGTAGTTTTTTTTTAAATCAAGTTTTTTAGGCCCATTAGGATACTTACATGTCAAAAGTGCACTTTAAGTGACATTTTTTACTATTCGACTAGGTCTGAGTCCTTAAAGTCTAGTTTCATTCTTTTTGTTGAAACCAGGTTTTAGGATAATTTTTCTTTATTAGTTTTTATAAAATCAAAAATTTTAAAACAACGGCAATGTCTCTAAATTAAAGTAATACATGAAATATCTCCCGACATGTATTTTAATAACGAGATATCCTTTTAAAAATGAAATTTAGGATTTTTTAAAGTTTTGTAAGAATAAAATTTTTCATATCTCTTTGACCCTCTAGTGAGGTACGAATGATGTTTTGATGTTTAAAACCTTCCGTATTCCTTTGGCTCTCTAGTGGGGTGCAAAAGATAATAATAAAACCTTTCATATTCCTTCAGTCCTCCGATGAGGTACAAAAAATATTTAGATTTTTTTTAAAATATTAAAAATCTAATTTTCTCAAGTGGAATAATAAATTTGTTTCTTAAAACTCCATTTCATTATATGGAATTATAATTAAATACTAGATATTAAAATCAAATTGAAGTTAACAGGTGATTAATAAGGTATTGATTATCAGGCATCATGAGAGAGATCAATCTCTAGTGATCGTAACGACATTTGAACCCTTTCACATGATTTTGGTATTATCGCATACCCCGAAGTTTATTTTTTAAGGTTTTATAACTCTTGAAAAATAAACTTTGATAGGTAACGAATGTCACCTAGCCAAAATAGATTGGTAATGGCTCCAAGATAAATGGTCATTTCATAACGACTATTTAAGGTTAAGTCAAGTGAACAATTCATCTTGACGACTCGATTGCCAGAAAAGAAAAAAAGATAATAATAATATGGCTCGTAAAAGTACAAAATATTGATATATAGACATATATATAGGAACACATGGTACACTCGCCTTTCAAGTTTGGCTGATTAGGATTCATATCTTAGCCATGTTGTGACAACTTGGTGACTCCACTAAAGACTAGTAAGAGAATCAAACCAATAATTAATTACATGTCAACTAAATTTTGATTGATTTGGTTTCAAATGAGATCTAATTATGACTCTTGGCCAACAGGCCCATAGTACATATTCTTTTAACATGCGTTAAGCTTTTGCTCCACCAACCCTATAGATCAGCATTCTAAATCTTCTTCCTCAAAATTAACTAAGGCCTAATGACAACTAGCCAACCCAAAGAGCCAATCAACCTAGACCTTATTACAAGCCTCTTCTTTATTCTTATAAAGAAATATTTGATAAGCATATCGAAGCTCAATTAATAGCCTCTATTTTTAGCAAACCATATAAAGGTAATTTCCTTAGCTGGTAGATTCAAATTTTAACTGTGAATATCATGCAATAACCGGCCATTTAATCGAGAATTGCCCAACTTTTAAGAAAAATGTTTGAAGTCTTCTTAATGTAGGTGCCTTTCAATTTGATAATGCTTCAGGACCTAATATTGTAGCAAATTCTCTACCTAATCTTCATAAACTTGGAGTAACACCCTAATCGTTGAGAATGTATGATAAGTAAAGACAAATGTCCATGAAGTCAGAACCCCAATGGAAAAGGTTTAGATGATTCTGACTAAAGATGGAATCTTTGGTCAAAATCATAAAAATTCAGAAAACTAATCAGATCTGATGTTTAACTTCTATAAGTTTCATATGACTCAAGGACATATATTACAAAATTGCCCAGCATTTTTAAATTTGATTCAAAGGATGATGGATAGTGGAGAAATTAAATTTTACAACAAAGCCAGCCAAGGAAGAAAAATCAATTAATATGTTGGTGAAGAATCATCATAACCAACATGTAGGGTTGGTTGCCCTTTTATCATATACTGCAACCAATCAAAGGCTATACCTCCCAAAGCTGAAATTATTCCAAAACTCATCATAAAAACTCTAGTAGCTTTTTTGTACAAAGACAATAAACAATGCCATAGAGATATAATGGTGGAGAATAACCCTAAAGGCTGCTACAAGCCATTTAGTTGTCACATTACAGGGGCTAGCCACATGGCACAAAGTGGTCATCATTATGGCTTTAAAACCAGTGAAGTTGGTGCCAAAGCAAAACCAAAGGGACAAACATCTGAAAAAGCTATAGTTACTAAAGATGTCCCAATAAAAGTTCAGAAGCCGATGAAAGAAAAAGAAGCAGCCAAATTTTTGAAGTTTATAAAACATAGTGAATATAGCAGTATAGAGCAATTGAAGCAACAATCAATAAAAATCTATCTATTGTCTCTATTGCTCAGTTCAAAGTCACATCAAAATGCTCTATTAAAATTGCTTAACTAGGCATATGTCCTTCAGGATATATCGATAAATAAACTTGAATGCCTAGTAAGTAATATTATCGCTAATAATTTTATTTCATTCAATGACAACAAAATGCCATTATGAGGCACCATATCCATAAAAGCTCTTCATATAACAACAAATTGCAATGACACCATATTGCCTAAAGTTCATTAATAATGGGTTGGCTTTGAATGTGATGTCATTAATCACTTTATCTTTTTTACCAATTGACTCTACCTAGATTAAGCATAGTCAGATAGTTGTCAAAGCATTTAATGGAATAAAAAAAAAAGCATTTGATGAAGCATCAATCTATGCTTATCTTAAGTAGAGTTTCTTATGATGGATGTCATTTAAGCATACAATTTTTTATTAGGACAACCATGGATCCATTCTGCTAGTGCTACACCATCATCATTTCATTAAAAAGTCAAATTTATAATTAATGAAAAAGCGGTTAGCATATATAGAAAGGAGGACATCATAGTTATGACTTCTACTGAAGCCTCTTATGCTGACGTAAATGCTAAAGTTGAAGATACAAAGATCGTGGTCCATAAATTACCTCTAAAACCAAAATGTAAGCTAGCGTTGTAAAAGTTAAAAAAAAAAGTAATTGAAAATGCTCTTAAAAATTAAAATAGAGGTAAAAAACAATTTGAGGCTAGATTTTTTAAGGTGGCAAAACAATCAAAGTAGGTTATGAATGTCATCCTAATTCTTGAAAAAGATAGGAGAGTTAAAATGTGAATAGATTACAAGGATTTAAGTTGAGCAAGTCCTAAAGGATAATTTCTTTCTTCCCATATCAATACTCTAATCGATAACACTATGAAAAACTATCTATTTTCTTTCATGGATGGATTTTCGAGGTATAACCAAATAAAATGGCACCAAAAGACATGGAAAAGGTAACATATGTGACAATGTAGGCCATCTTTAGCTATAAGGTGATGCATTTGGGTTAAAAATGTTGGGCCAACCTATCAAAGGGCAATGGTTACTCTATTGCATGATATAATGCATAAAGAGATTAAAGTATATATGAATGATATCATTGCCAAATCGCCCCAAGAGAAAGGGCATGTCACACATTTATGAAGGTTGTTCAAAAGGCTAAAAAAGTATCAATCAAAGTTAAGTCCTATAAAATGTACCTTCGATGCAAGATTAGGGAAGTTATTAGGCTTCATCATAAGTGAAAAAGGAATTTAAGTTAATCTTGATAAAATTAGAGCTATTCAAGAATTGCTGCCTCCACACACGCAAAGAGAAGTAAGAAATTTCCTCGGGAGATTCAATTATAGTGCCCGTTTCATTTCTCAACTTACGAACATATGTGATCCAATTTTTTGGTCCCTTCAAAAGTAAAACTTGAGAGAAGGGGATGAAGAGTGCCAAATGGGATTCGAGAAAGTGAAACATTAGCTATTGAATCCATAGGTTCAAGTACCACCAATTCTAGGGTAATCCCTCATACTATACCTTACAGTATTTGAGAGGTCAATAGGATGTGTGTTGGGGCAAGATGATAAAACATAAAAAGGGAAAAAAGAGCCATTTATTACCTCAGCAAAAAGTTCTTGGATTATTAGGTAAATTATTCCAAAAAAAAGGATATGTTGCACCTTAGTTTGAACTGCATAAAGACTCAAGCAAAACATGTTGTACACCACATAGCTGATCACCAAAATGGATCTGATTAAGTAACTTTTCTAAGTACGAGCATTATTAAGATGGATAGCTAGGTGGTAAGTCTTGTTATAGAATACGATATAGTCTACATGAGTTAGAAAGCTATAAAAGGAAGTGCCATTGCTAAATTCCATGCAAGTCATGTGCTTAATGACTATGAACCTTTAGATTTTGATTTCTTCAATGAAGACTTGATAAATGTATCAATGGAATAAGATGAAAAACAACCCAAGGAATTGATACAGAAGATGTATTTTAATGGAACATCAAATGCTTAGGGTCATAGAGTTAGGGCAAGTTTGATATCCCGGAAAAGAGACTCTTATCCTTTCACTGCTGATTAAATTTTGATTTCAAAAATAATATGGTAGAATACGAGAAGTGTGTTATAGGACTCCGAGCAGCCATAGAAAGAAAGGCCAAAGTATTGAAAGTTTATAGGGATTCAGCTTTGGTAATTTATCAACTACATGGTGAATAAAAAACTCAAGATTTGAGGCTATTGCAATATAAAAAGTTGATTCTAGAATTACTAAAAGAATTCAAGAAAGTGGTCTCAAGATAATAATCAAATGGAAGATGTTCTAGCCACCATTGCATCAATGTTCAAAGTAAATAAAGGATAAGAAGTGACCCCAATTCAGATGAGTTTATATAAGTCTCTCACACATTACCATAATGTTGAAGCAGAAGCAAATGGCCTCCCATGGTGTTACGGCATCAAGCAATACCTTAAAGATCGAAAATACCCTGACAATGCCTCTAAAATAGATAAAAAGACATTAGCAAGACTGGCAATAAGCTTTGTTCTAGATAGTGAGATACTTTACAAGAAAAGTTATGATTGACGTTACTAAGATGTGTGGATGCTTCGAAAGCATAATAAATATTAGAGGAGGTATAAAGTGGTTTGCAGAATTCATGCTAACAAACACAAAATAGCAAGACAAAACATAAGGTTAGGCTGCTTCTATATGATCAAGTAGGTGACTTCATTAACCATGCCTAAAAATGCCATAAGTGTTAAGTCTATGCCAACAAGATTTATGTACTGCCTTCACCATTACACATTATAACTGCACCTTGGCTATTTTTAATATAGGGCATGGATGTTACTAGGCCAATTACCTCTATAACTTTAAACTGTTATTGTTTCACCTTGGTGGCTACAGACTACTTCACCAATGGGTCAAAGCAGCTTCCTATGCAAATGTAATAAAGTCAATAGTTATAAAATTTTTGAAGACCAATATCATTTGTTGATTCAAAATCTGTTAACCTTGATTTCGGTTTTGATATAATAAATAACTTAAGTTAAATTAACACTCAACTTAGCATTTATGTTTAAATTGAAAAGCATTTTAAAAAATGCTAAGTTTGTAATTTGTCAAAAATTATATGCTCTAAAATGTATATTTATACTTAGAATAATTTTTAGATTTGTTTGAGATAACAAAAATCATTCACAAACATTTTTAAAGGTTGGAATTGATACAAAGAACAAATATATCGATACTATGCTTAAAAACCCTAAAATGTATCGATACAAGTCTGTATGTATCGATATGCTTGCTTAGTATCGATACTGACCTTATGTGTATTGATACAAGGCTTGGCAGTAGCCAAGGTTTAGTTGAAACCCTCAAATGTATCAATACAAGTGCGTATGTATCGATATAGCCTATTTAGTATCGATACTCACCCCATGTGTAACGATACAAGGCTTGATAGTAGCCAAGGTTTGGCTGAAACCCTCAAATGTATTGATACAATATTATCTGTATTGATATAGCTTGTTTAGTATCAATACTCAGATCCCTGTATCGATACAACAAGCTGTAACGGTCACTGGTTTTATTTCTGTATCAATACTATTGGTATTGTATCAAAACTATAGCGTGGGATTAAATAGAAACAAGCATTTCTGAAGGCTACAACGGCTTTCCAACCACCACTTTAAATGCCTAATGTCTATGAATCAATTTCTAGCTATAAATGGAGGTTCCAAATAGCTAAAGAAGTAGAGATACAAATTTGATTGAATCATTGAACAATAAAAGCTCAAAATCATTAAATTCTTTATTTCCACTTGTATCAAATTCACACACTTCAAGGCTATTTGTATTTCATTCATCTTGTACTTAAATTCCAGAAAACATTTACCTACTAAAGGTTTAATTTATTTGCAAAATACTTCATTCGTATCACAAAAGGGATAGTGTGAAAGTGAATGAAAATATTTGAGAGTTTAGGGTAAAATTCTCAAAAAAATTGAAAGGTTCTATTTAAGTCTTAAAAGATAGTGGTGTAAAGTTATACCTTAGCCTTAAAGCTAACAATTGTTTAGCGAATTATGGGAATCACCTTGGTAAGAAAGTACCAAAAAAAGAGGACGTAGGTGCCAAATTAAAAGATCAAACCTCTATACATTGATTGTTGGTTTTCTTATCCTTATCTTATTTTTAATTTTTAATTTACTTCAGATTGATCAAGTTTTTATAGAACCAATTCTCCCCCATTTGGTTCAATCTCTTCTTTGAAGCTAACAATTGGTATCAAAGCTTTGGTCTCTATTATAGGCCTCACAACCTCGATAAAATATCCATGATAGCTCAAACATGGAGAATGCAAACATTGTAATTAAAGCCTCAAGAAGCCCACAAGAGTTGAAAAGCCAAAATGAAGTTTGTCTTATGGAATTTGAGACAAATGCAAATGCTATAGGACTTGAAGGGCATTCCATCATGAGACCTCCACTCTTTAATGGTGATAACTAGTCATATTAGAAGACAAGATGGGGCTCTTTATCCAAGCAAATGACTATGAAGTATGGAAGATCATCGTCAATGGACCACTCATCCCAAAGAAGAGAGTCAGAGATTATGTTATGCCAAAGGAAGAAGAAGAATGGGATGAACAAGACACCAAAATGGCATAATTAAATGCCAAGGCCATGCACATATTATTTTGTGCTCTTGGTCTGAGTGAGTACAATAGAGGCTCACTAGGTGAC
>JBBYHO010235776.1:23243-33690 GCA_038382025.1 Adansonia gregorii | reverse complement strand
TTCTAGTATTAATTTAAGTAAATTATATGAAGATAACTAAAAATAGTTGTGTAGCTTAATAATACAAATTTATACAAAAATACAAACTTTAGATTTTGATATAAAATTAAATTAATTCAAGTTAGAAAATAAATAGCTATATTCCCTCACATTTTTATTTTAAATTAAAAATATTAATATATCAAAAAATGGAGATACTATATATTTAACAATAAAAGTAATTTTAGGAAAAAAACAAAAAAAATTAACTAAGGGATTGTTTTTTTAAATAACTAGTATTGAATCCTCATGATGCTTCAATTTTATTATTGTTGATAATAAATTAAATATAATTATGATATCGAAAAATAACATGAATGTAAAGTTTAAATACTTGAAGACAATTTTTAAAGTACAATATAGATACCTAAAATTATCAAATTTAATCTAGAAAAACAATAAATTCCAATTATTATATGATATGAAATACAAAATTTATAGTTATTTGAATTGTGTTAATTAAACTTGATAATTTTGGTTGAAATATGATTATACAACAAGAATACAATATTAAAAAAAATTAACACAACAGAAGTGTTAGAATCTATAAATGCAAAAAAGATAAAAAAATAAAAGTAATTAAAATATAATGTACTATGAAAAATAACAATAACACGATACGGATGCATGAATGTGTATTACCATATCAGAATTTATATATAATTGTAACACACAAAAAATAACACAACTACAATAAGATGATATTAAAAAAGCTTAACAATTGATTGCCGCAAATGGGAAGCAGTTAGCTTCGGAGATAAATTTCATTTTATGTTATAAGATATAAGATTTTATAATTTTTTTGATTATATTATATTTTCACTAATTAAATTAGCTTCGCTTGACTTGTACATTGGTGGCTATAGATGAATATCAATTCATGTTGGGCTGCTATTTCGGCTTTCATTGTAAGAGAAAATAGAAAACATAGGGGAACCAATAGATTTAGATGTGTTGTCCACAGAAGAATGGTTAAATAGCTTATTAGTTTCTTGTTTTGGTATTGAAAGGGGGGAAGGGTAACAACAACGTTCACAAATTTGTGTTCTTTTGGTCAGCAATGTAAAAATATAATTCGTAAGGGATTAAATTAATGTGTTAATTTTCAAAATTACTCCTCATATCAAATGAGGGGTTTACTTTAAATATATCGTATATGATTTTTTAATGGAAAGGGCATTTGATGATTTTCTGTTTTGACCATGGTCGCAAATTGCAAAAACACCATTCAATTAGGTTTTGTAATTGGCTCACACTTTTAGTTGTCGAAAAGTGTTGTTATGGATCAAAATAGGAGAACTCGGAATCAGCAAATAGCCTCCTTCTTCCTTGATCAGACCTAACATCTGATATTTTGAAAAAAAATCTTTCTCTTGCTTTGTTGTTAGTGACAGAATTGTGTGGAAATACTCCTTCAATGAGGAATTCACGGTTTAAGTTAGCCTATCATCTTACTCAAGCTGATCGTCAAGAGGAATATGGGGATTTTAACCCTCAATACTAGCAAAGGTAATTCTGGAACAACCTATGGGCCCTAAACATCCATTCGAAAGAATCATATTTTTTGTGGAAGATTTGCAATAATTGTCCTTCCTTTAAATCAGAGATTGCACGAAGAATCAGTAGCGCGGAGGATTTTTGTGTTCTTTGCTCGGGAAATGCTGAAACAGTGTACCATCTCTTCCTGCAGTGTCAATTTGCACGAGCTCTATGACTAGGATCAGAGATGGAATTCACATTGAGAGCTTTGAGACACCGATTTTACTGAGTTGGATTAATTCTTGGATTCTTTCTATCGATTGCAAAGCTTAGAGCAGTTTCTGGTTTTCACGTAGACTAGCAAAAGAGCAAGCACCGAATAATAACTCATAAAAATTTATATAAATTAATACTTTAATGTAACATTCATAAAAAATAATATTTTTTAAACAATTTTCATTTAAACATTTAATAAAAATTAAGAATTTTTAAAAATAAATCCAATTTATGAAATGTTTTAAAATGTATTAGATTTACACAATCAAACCTAAATTACTGTTAAGAACTAAATAAAGACTAAATGAATAAATACTGTATAAAGATATGAATTAGTATTTTTATATAACTTCATCCAAAAAAAATTAAATATTTTTTCCAAACAACTTTCAATATTAACATTTAATAAAAACTTTAAAAAATAAATTTTAAAAAAAAGTCCAATTATTAAATGTTTAAAACAATTTCGTCATGAACATTTATAGTAACTGTGTTCTGATTACTAATTTCATTTTTGCATCTTTCCTTTCTGCTATAGTTTGTGGTATGTGATAATGCAATGAATTCATATTGCTATTAATCCAAAACAAAAAAAAAAAAAAAAGATTTGGAAACTCTAGGTTTGATGAAAGATCCAATTTTCTAGAAAATTTAGCCAACTATTTATAAATTGTTTTTGCTAGCTTTAGTGAAGTTGGGAATCAACGATTGGCAAATTGCATGCCTTAGAAAGAGAGATGAAATAATTTGTCGAGATGTAGTGCGTCAATTGGATTTTCTGATCGGTAAACCTTCATCTAAAATTCCTACGTTGTGTCACTAGAATCATATTCCATGTTTGCTTGCCTCAGCACTTTATGGAGGAAAGGTATGAACTTGAGCTACTGGCCATTTTCTTAACGCTAAGTAAGGAGCCAGAAGTTATAAAATCCAAAATTGTCAATAGCTCTAAAATTGCAGATTCGCTAAAGGTCTCATTGGAGGAAGAATTTATTTGTAAAGTACAGCACAACCTATAATTTCTCTAAATGTTAAATTCAGTCCTAACAAATCAATTTTCAATTTCCATTTTTTTTCTTACACACTTTTTTGGTAGAATCTCTCGAGCATTCAGACAAAAGTAATTAAGTACCACAAATACAACGTAAATGCACAAACGTGCACCAAATTATCTTAACCCAACAGTTTAAGTTTATATACAAGTTGTGCTTTGTGATTTTGACTGTTGAAAATTGCGAGCATAACTTTAATTGAAGTTATTAAATAAGCATATGAAAATCCATGTAAACTGATATGGAATATAAACATCACAAATATATTACTCTTTTGAATGATGAAGTGTACCTTAAGCAACTGTATTCAAAATCAACAACCCAAAAAATGAACATTATATGAAATTTATGAAATTGAAAAAAATCAAACTATGTTACTCCCCAAATTAAGCCCATTTGAACAATTAATGATCCTCCGTGCCATTCTTGTACATATTGCAAAAGATCAAATGCACAGTTTGAGAGTATAAAATTTTATAACCTAAATGCACCCATGTTCTATGCAAGTATGCAAGGCTGCAAGTAAACATGAAGGGCTTTCTTCATGAACAAAGTGTGAGACATCTTCTACTCCACCTCGTGTCCAGGAACAAGTGAAAACTGGTAACGCAGCAAAACCATTGAGGCCATAGACATCATTTGCAAGTTAGCTAAGTTTTTCCCTAAACAAGTCCTTGACCCTACATTGACTAAACTTGTAACCAACCTTTGGTGGATTGGACTTGTCACCTTCTAGTGATAGCCATCCTTTCAAACCTAAACTCCATGCAATCTTCTTCCCATATTCAACACATTTTAGAGTAAATCTAAGGAACACACCTGCATTGACATAGGAGTGTCTAAATTCATGGAAGAAAGCCATGCAACCCATACAACTCATAGTTCAAAGGAATTATAACTTTTAAGCATGGGTCAACTTGAGAGGGGTGACATTTTAAGTCCAAAAGAGTTAAAGGGCATACCATATATGGATGGAAAGATCTTTAAGTCTAGTTTCTAGAATGTATGAGATTGTGTTGATTGGTTTTTAGTGGAGGAAGTTATGGCCTGATCAATACAGATTGCTCAATTAGATAGATTTGTTGAATTTTAGGGATTAAGAATTATAATTGCCTTAATTTGGTGAATCACATTAAATTTTAGTAAATTATGTTGTTTCCTTTCAGATTTCCTAAGGCTTGGAGGTTTTTTCTAGCCACTAGTATTTAAATTATCTCTTTAGATTATAATCGATAGATTATTAAGATAAAACAAAAATGAATTCTCTTTTGAGACTTCTACATTCTTGTATTTTTTAGTGGATTTCTATAGAGTGGTGGTTTTATCCTTGAATTATATCCATGGAGTAGTGTATTTTGGTATCCTTTAAAGTAATTCTTGGTGGTTACCCTTGTTATTTTTTTTTTTGAATCTTCCAAACTTAGGTGGTGAATTTTGTATCCTTTTTAGTTGGTTCTTGTTATTTTTGTTACCAAGTTGCCTTTTTTCTTCCAATTCATTTGTCGTACACCAGTTTGGTATCAAATCTCAAGGTTGTTCAAGGCTACCAGGCATCGTCGTACAGAAAACATGGCAGAAGAGACAACCCTTTAAGTGGATAAATAAGATGCTATCTTTAAGGATTTAAGGCAATAGATTGAGCAACTACAATAATGTTTGAGGGTTTTTGAAAGGTATGAAGTTGCAAATGATGTACAAAGTGATAATGAAGAGGATGACAACCTTTTCCATTATGAACAAATCCATACTTTTGATGATAGCACATCTTCGCTTATGTGGGAGTTAAGGAACAATGGCTAGAGGAAACATAATGATCAAAAAGGTTACAACTTCTTTAATCATAAAGTCGAAGCTCCTAAATTTGATGGAAAAATGGCACTGGATGAGTTTCTTGATTGGTAAAACACGATGGAGCATATCTTCAGTGGAAGAATTGGAAAAGGCAAAGAGAATAAGAAAGAAGAAGCAAGATTGCAACATAAGCGAAGATGAAAAAAGAACCAAAAAAAAAAATACTTGTCTAATAATTAAAGTAATGGCATTTTTTCAAGCTCCATAATTTGAAATAAAGAGATCTCTTTGTGAAAGAATACATAGTAGAATTTGGTAGTTTTTTGTTAGAGGGTGAATTGGTTGAACTAAAAGAACACTACCTTAGAGGTCTGAAATACAAGATAGTTAATGTGGTTTAGCTACAACCTTACTGGTCCTTAAATGATTTTTGTAAGTTGGCATTTAAAGTAGAGAAACAACCAAAGGAGCTTCGTAGTAGTGGCTTAAGGTTTGGTGCATGGGAAAGATTCACTAAGGAAAACAACTTTAAACCAAATGCAACGGCCAAGTCCTACCCTAAAATGCGAGCAAAGAATAATGGAGTGGGAACTAGCAAATAACAACCTAACACTGCAAATTTCAATTCTCATAAATGCTTAAAGTGTCAAAGGTTCAAGCATATTGCATCAAAATGTCCAAGGTATAGAATTATTACCTTAATGGAAGAAAAATTTGATGATGTGGAAGAGGAAGAACATGAAGATGTCCAAGAACAAGATGATGACAATAAGGTAACCTATGCTGATCATTTTTTATCTATTATTGTTCAACATAGTCTAAGTGTTACTACTGAAAGAGAATATAAGACTGGTTAAAGAAGAATGTTTTTGACATGTGATACATTACTCATAGAAAGATGTGTGTTGTGATTATTGATAGTGGCAACTTTGAGAATATGGTGTCTAATGAGATGGTGAAGAAGTTAAATCTCAAAGCAATCCAATATCCTAATCCTTACCAACTTTGTTAGCTCTAAAAATATAATGAGATTAAGGTGTGTAAACGTTGCCTAGTAGCATATTCTATTAGAAAGAAATACAAAGATAAAATTTGATGTCATGTACTCCTATCGATGTAGGTTATTTACTTTTTAGGCATTTTTGGCATTATGATAAGAGAGTTTTGTATGATGGTTATAAACACATATACTCTTTTATTAAAGATGGTTGTAAAATCATTTTGGGTCTTACTAAACCTATGGATATTCTTAAACTTTTTGAAATAAAGTAAAATGTGTTACTAACCCAACTGAATGCAGAAAGAAGTTAGAGATAGAGGGAGAAATTATGCATTAGTCATAGAGGAAAATAAAGTTGAAAACAAACCATCCTTCATTATGAAGCCTATTCCTGAAGAATTCAATGATGTGGTGTTTGAAGAGATACTAACGGGCCTTTCTCCTATGAGAGACATCCAATATTATATTAATCTTGTTCTCGAAGCTATTTTACCTAACAAGACAACCTATCGAATGAGTCCAAAAGAGCATGATGAGTTATAAAGACCCGTTAAAGAATAAATGACCAAAGGCATGATCAAAGAAAGTATGAGGCCTTATGTTATCCTGGCTCTTTGGTTCCAAAAAAAGATGGTTCATGGCATATGTGTGTAGATAGTAAGGCAATAAATAAGGTAACATGGACTATCAGTTTCTATTCCATGACTTTATGACCTTCTTGATCAGCTCCATGATGCTATAATCTTTGCAAAATTGATCTTAGGAATGGTTACCATCAAATTAGAATAAGGCCAGTTGATGAATGGAAGATAGCTGTCAAAAAAAAGATGGCTTATATGAGTGGATGGTTATGTCATTTGGCCTCTACAATGCTAAAAGCAGCTTCATGCAAAATGAGGAGAACATTTGAATCATCTTTGATAGATTTTTGGCATATTAAGAGCATAAACTCTATGTTAATTTGAAGAAGTGCAAGGTTTTCACCAATAGCCTTGTCTTTTTGGGTTATGAACTAAAGATAGAATTAAGATAGATCCTACCAAGGTGGAAGCAATACTAAGCTAGCCTACTCACTCAAAGTTTTTAAGTTACTTTTGGCGTACCCTTTGGAGGAAACTTGGAATTGGCTTTAATTTTAGCTTTTCTCATCATCTCCAAAATAATAGGCAAACTGAAGTTACTAATAAGAGCTTTGGAAATATTCTTAGGAGCTATGTATGAAAGAACATTAGGCAATGGGTTCTAGTTGTTGGTCAAATTGAATTTTCCTATATCCATTCCATTAGTTAGACCACAAGATATAGTCCATTTGAAGTACTATATGGCAACAATCTTATCAGTCCTTTGGATTTAGTCCTTCATCCAACTAACAAGTAGGTTGATAGAGATGCTGTAGAGAGAGCTAAGCATATTAAAAAGCTACATGACCAAGTTCAACACAAGATCTTGAGGCAAAATAAGAAGTACAAGAAAATACTAAGCATGTTAAGCTCAAAGTTAGTGATTTGGAATGGTTTCATCTTCACAAGAAGCATTTCCTATAAGAAAAATAAGGGAAGCTTAAATCGAAGGCTGCTAGTCCATTTAAAGTGCTTTAACACATTAATGAGAATGCCTAGAAGATATAGTTTTCAAAAGACTATGGGTTCCCATCATATTCAAAGTAACGAATCTTTCTCTATACATGGTGATGAAACTAGTTTAGAGCTAATGACAAGTCTTTTTTAACCTGGGGAGATTGACACAAAAGTGTTTATATTCATGGAATCAAGCCATGCAGCCCATGTAACTCATGGTTCAAAAGAATTACAACTTCTGACTTTTAGTGCATTAAAAGCAGTAATCTTGCACATGGGTTTGAAGGAGCTAAAATGTTTACTATATATGGATTTGAAAAGTCTTTAAGTCTAGTTTCTAAAATGTATGAGATTTTGTTGATTGGATTTTCATGAAGGAAATTATGGCTTGATTAATACAAATTAGTTAATCGACAGATTTGCTAAATTTTAGGGATTTAGAATTATGATTACCTTAATTTCATGAATAACATTAAATTTTATTAATTCTCTTATTTCCTTTTAGATTTCCTAAGGCTTAGAGGTTTATTCTAGTTACTAGTATTTAAATTATCCCTTTAGAATGTAATTGGTAGTTTATTGAGTGTGAAATGAAAGTGAATTCTCTTTTGAGACTTCTATAATCCCATATCTTTTTAGCAAATTTCTATAGAGTAGTATGTTATTTTGGATTCTGTATCCTTGAGTTACATCCTTGGGTAGTGTTTCTGTATACCTTCGAGTAATCCTTGGTGGTTAGCCTTATTATTTTCTTTGAATCATCCAAACTTCGGTGGTGAATTTTGTATCCCTTTTGGTTAGTTCTTGTTATTTTTATTACCAAGTTGTCCTTTCTTTTCCAATCTACTTATCTGGCATCATGCATTTGAGTTGAATAGATTCTCAAATCTCTTGCATTTAAGAATAATATCTTTTGAGCATTTCATTTAAATTTCCCACCATACAAGTCTTGGTTTTAATTTTCAATATTTTCCTTACTCCAATGCAGCTTATTATATCATGAAAGTTTCATTTTTAGGAACATATAAAATTAAAATGGCTAGATCAAAATTATCTAAAAGGAGAAAAGAATTTGGAAAATGTTACTAATAATAATATAAAAAAATAGACTACATCTATTTCCTTACCACACTCACATCTTCTCACATCAAGTTTTACCTCTTATTCAAGCACATGATGAATATTTAACCAACCACAAAAACAAAAGTTCACATTATTGCTATAATAATGCCTTTTTTCCCTAAAACCATAACTAAAGTGAGAAACTCTAGTAGAAGCAAAAAACAAATATTGTAGACAACTAATTTTGTCTGAGCCTCCAAACAAGCATCACAAAGTGTCATTGAGCCAAGTGTTTAAGCACAGATTTAATATCTATCATCTTGAGCCAGGGTAAGGTTATAAATTATTTAATTTAAGGCCAAGCCTTATAAAGATTATAGTAGATAAAATATGGTCCATATGTTAATTCAATTTATTTATTTGGGCTTATTTTATTTTATTATGTTAAGGCAATTTTACAAGTAAAATTTTAATTAAGGCTAGGCCTTACTAAAAAATATTTGAAATGAAATATGGCTTATGTGCCCATTAATTTATTTTACTTGGGCCTTATTATATTTAATTGTGTTAAGCTAATTTTACAACCTAATCTTTGATGGCCTACTTAGCCAAAGATGATAGGTTTTTAGGACTATTTCATGTCTGAATTGGATTTCAGTAAAGTGTATTAATGTCCATAAAAATTGGTATTTTTGTAAGTAATTGGATCTAGAAATAGCTTAGCCAATGGAATTTCAATAAACAAGGGCCTCTGAACTAATCATGTTTGGAAACACAACCTAGTAGTGGCACTCACCAAAAACTAAAATAAAATACCCCTTTCTAAGTTTTCTTTGATAACTGGCTACCTCATGTAAAACCCTTATATTCATGCCATAATAGGAAAATGTAGCCATTCATACTCTTATTCACCTAAAGCCATAAGCGGAAAATAAAATTAAAAAAATTACAATGAACACTTGTCGAAAAAAGCAAAGAAAACCAAAGCAAAAGAAAGCTATGGTGGAACCATGACAAAAGTACCAAAAAGGAAAGAAAAGGTGGGCTTTTCTACTTAAATTTCCTTTTTCTTAGGCTTAAAATTCTATGTCTATTTTTTAGTTCTCATAAGCTAACACGGTTTTCTTGCAAATGAATGAGATTGCTCTAATGACTATGCTCACATGTTAGATACAAAGGATGAATATCATGATAAGTAAATTTCATGCATATAAGGGTTCAGATCTTGTGTGACATTTGGTCATTATGCTAATTATCTTAGCCCTTTACTTGGTATACTATCATAGTTTTTATGATTTTAATGTCTCTTGCCATATTCATGTCATATTTTTTACATTTTGTGTATTCTTAATATATATTTTGTAGCTTAGTTTATGAGATGCTTGATAAAATGGCTCTATGTGTTTGCCTTGATCATGCCTTGATATTTGATGCTATTGCCATGCATTTTAGTTCATAATATATTTGTTATAATGCTTGTTTAAAGTGCCTTTATTAATTGGTATGTTGGTTTTTTAGAACTTCCCTAAGATAGATTAATATTAACCTAAATAATGGGATTAATGTCAGTCTATTATTTTTAACAAATTGATGCTGAAATCTTAGGAAAAAATCAAGCATTTTATGTTTGGACTTATATCCTAACAAGGCTAAATAAAATATGTTTTTAGCCCTTAAACGTATTTCATTTACAAAGTGTTTGTTATAATGCTTTATGATTCAGCCTTAATATGGTGACTCAAATGGCATGGATAATGGATCATTCACTTGCCCAATTCCTCTTGACTTTGAATGGATCCATGATTCTGCTGCCATAGACCTTAATGGTCAGACATTCACATGTCCAAGATCTTGATACGGGCCTAGAATGACCAAAAAATAAAAATAGTTTTGTTAAGCACTGCCAGTAGCATGTTCCCTATTAAAAAATTTGAGCTACAAATGGTTTTTATGAATTTTTATGGTATTTACCTTCGAAGACATCAAATTACCTTTTGCACGGTATCTCAATTTACTTCAAAGAAGCTCAATGAGATAGTACAATTTTTTGAATACGCACTATCTGAAACCCCCGAAGCTAGCAATCAAATTGCATTATCGGCCATTTTTGGCCCATCAAATATTTTTTATGGAAATTTTTAAATGTTTTTTCTACAAACTATTAGTATGCC
>JBBYHO010235119.1:3731-18892 GCA_038382025.1 Adansonia gregorii | reverse complement strand
GGGGTAAGAACTTGGCAAAGGGGGGTTGGGGTTGAAATCTTTGGTTTTGGGTTTGGTTCCCCCCCCCCCCCCCCCCCCCCCGAAAAAATAATAAATGATATAGGCAAATGGTTTACATAAACTGCATTGACAGATGGATAAAGTTGGGCAAACGTGGCCGGTGAAGGAAAAAAAGCAACATAAGAAGAAACGTCATTTTCACGTCGAACTTACAGTTTTGGCCGGCGCAGAAGAATGTTGAAAGAACAATGGCAGTGATGGTTAGGAAATATCATCAAACTTTTTTCTTTTGGTCCTTTTTTAGTTGGCGCACACTCCAACATATTAAAATATGAATATAGGATAGAATCAAAAGCATGAAACCGAGGATCATGTCATGGAAACGAAAGTATTAAGGTGTCATGATCCAACAATGACTGCATCAACTTCAACCAACAAAAACAGAGGTGATCCATCGTTGTCCATATATTTCCACCATCTTTGATTTTTCTTTAGATTTGTCCTTTTTTTCTTGGGGAAGTTTACTTAACAATGATTTTTTTAAGTGTTTATACGGTTAATTCAATTATATCATAATTTTACCCTATTCTTTTGATAAATTAAAAAAAAACTCAAATAATAAAAGAATTATTTAATTTTATCACTTTAATTAAATAAGATCTTATATTTTTATTGCATCCAAATAAACTATTCACTAATGCTTCTTGTTTACAACAAATAAAATTTTGACATTTAAGTTTTATCTATATATATCTTTAACCTTTAATTTATATTCAAAATAAATCTTTAACATAATCAATGATTCATTTGCACTATGATTTATTTAAATATAAATAAAAAGACAAAATGTTTGTTTTAATATAATAAATTACAAAAATTTACTTTAAAAATGAAACAATTTAAAGTTTTTTTTTTTTAATATTTTAGCTTGATATTTGACACTTGACTAGTAGTATTAGCAATTTTCAGTACTATTTGATTTTTTTTATTTTTATGTTACAATGTTAATTGATAATTATCATAAACAAGATGGAATTTCAAATGTTTGGTTAAGCTCCAAGATATATAAATTTATTTGATCAATAATAAAGTGAATACATCACATGAATATAATGAATAAATATAATATGATGCAAAATATAATATAAATGTATAATAATATAAATGTATAATATATTTAAATTTATATTAGTAAAAAATAATTTAATACAAAATTTGAGATTTAAATAATATTAGGACGAGTTTACTTAATTCCAAAGTTTCACAATTTTTTTAGATGGAATAATTAAGCAGAGAAATAGATTTCGGATTAATGTAACAGCCAATGCTGCGCTGTCAAGTGGAAGTTGAGCCAGTGCACCATTTTTTTTTTTCTATCGAAGCCGCGTGTCGGAAGAAGATGACGCAAGCGATAAGCTCATTATCCAGGTGTTGTTACTGGACCCAACTAACTCCCTCCTCCCAAACCTCAGACTGACGGGCCTCAACCCCGCGTGTGAGACGCACTCACAGCTGTCAGTTTCCCTCCGTATATATAGAGATTTGGAAGTGCCTTTCACTTCATTTGTCTCGCTCGCCTCGCTCGCTCGCTCGCCCTTTGTAGAATGCTGTTGCAATTTGTTTCCCACAACACCCTTTACATCATGGAAAATTTCAATAAAAACCAGCCTAGAGCTTTGACTTTGACTCGGGAGAAGGAACATGACATCATGGTCTCCGCCCTCGTGCACGTAATCAGCGGTGGACAACCTGCCACGTCAGTGTCGTCTTCAAGTAGTGGGACCGGCAATGAGTTCCATTTTAATGACACGTGTCTTTCCATGAAGACCAACGGCTACAATGAGGAGTATTTCAACAGCATTTTCCCGCCAAGCCAACGGGTGCAACAACAACAAGTACAAGCAGCAGGAGGGAGAGTACCAACAAACAGGAAGCATTACAGGGGAGTTCGGCGGAGGCCATGGGGGAGATGGGCGGCGGAGATTCGGGATCCCAAACGGGCTGTTCGGGTTTGGCTGGGGACGTTTGATACTGCGGAAGCTGCTGCCAGGGCTTATGACAAGGCCGCTATTGAGTTCCGAGGAGATAAAGCGAAGACCAATTTCTCATTAACAGATTACAAAATGGAAGAAAAAGAAGGAGGAGGAGGCAAGGAGAAAGGAATTGAAGAAGAGAAAGACAAGAGCATTAATGGAGAAAAAGGAGAGAGTAGCAAAGAAAATGATGAAGAAGAAGCATGGGAAATATTTTCAGAAAAGGAGTTTAGAGAGCTAATGATGATGGATTAATGGATGCTATTGCTAGCTAAGCTTCCTCGCAGTCCCATGATCAGATGCTGCAGGGTGGGTCGGGAAGAGGATTAATGTAAAATAAATTCAATTAGGATATAAATGTTTGTTTACCTTTGGAGAGAGATTTGGAGAGGATATAAATTCAATTAGGATATAAATCATGTACTAGAGATTTGGAGAGAGAGAGAGAGAGAGAGAGAGAGAGAGAGAGAGTACGTTTTACGTTAAATTAATGGATAGAAACGTTCCTTTTTCTTATTTTATGTGTCATACTGTAGCCCATGTTTCCAAAATTCTAAATTCTTTAGACTTTTTCTTAGACTAATTAACCTGTCCGTGAAAAAAAAAAAAAAAACCCGCATGTTTGAGGAAGAAGAAGAAGAAGAAGTGGCAGGGTAAATTGCGAGAATGCCACGTCTAAAGGCTGCTTTGCTGACTGAGATTGATTAAAAAAAAAAACATATTCATGGCATCTCCATCTATGTGTCAAAGGCCGTGTCGGTGCGTCAGGTTAAAGCGCAAAGCTCGTCTAGTCTCACTCAATGCACCTACAAGTTCAGCTTTGATTGGTAGGTAAAACAAAAGAAAAACAAAATTAAATTACCCGTTCCAATGGAATTTTATTGGATTACAGATTTTGGAATAATAGAAGAAACAAATAAGTGAGACCAAAATTGCTGATAATAAAATAATAATGAATCAATTGAATAGGGCCGAGAAAAAATGTAAAAAAAAAAATTACAGTTTGAATTCAATTTTGATTATTTTTTAAAATTTTGATTTAACTTTAATTTAGATAATAATTATTATATTAAATTTAATTTTTAATTCATAAGAAAAATTGTTATTATTCAAATATAATTGAATTTATTTTTTATAATATAAAAATAAATATTATTTTACTATTTTTATATTAGTTTATATGTAAAGATATTTTAATTTAAAAAATTAACAAATCTAATTAATTCAAGCTGGTAAACTTCATTGGAATTGATTTAATTTTATAAAATATAAAATATAATTTTAATTTTATATAATATATAAATTAAATTTTAAAAAAAAGAATATAGCATATTAACTACAATCAACTCTAATTATTATCACTCTAAAAGTTATATATAATTATCCCAATGCTCATATTATTTATATCATTACTAAGATGGAGAAAGTAGGATGTTTGACAGGAAGTCCTTTACCACCCCGACTAAAAGGTGGTTTTGATAAAGAGCTACCCTGGAAAGCATCACCTTTGTATATCTATTGTATTGTTCACTGCCATAACGCTCCCTCGTATTCCTCAGACCCTCTACGACTAAATTAATCTGTTGAGTCGTTCCAAGCTTGTCTTCGCCCATGTCCATAACCTATATCCTTCCTTCAATTATCATCCTGAGCATTGTCCCGGAGAGGCGATGACATGTACTTATTCTCCTTTTCTCTATTCATACTTGATGGCCTTATGCCCATGCTATTTCTGTCCCTTGCAATCGAGAACAAATTCCCAGTTTAGGAACAGGGGAAGATGCTCTCAATGCATTTAATTCCCGTCCTTCTCTACTGGTTAGTTTTGCATCAACGCCGTTAAGGGTCCAATTTAGCGACTTCAGCGGTAGGGCTTCTTCCAGTTTCATTGTCACGCTCACGCTGTCCCCACCTGTCAAAAAGACTATGACCTGGTTTGTGTGGCAGTACAATAGCCTCGGCATATCAACATATCTATCCCAGTAAGCTTCACTTTTCAAAGACCCATGATCCCTCCCGCAGTCTGTAATCTGACCTGTATCACGTTCATCATCAGCCCAGTCGGATCTTGGGTTCAAGCGAACCGATGGAAGTGGCCCCGGGTCTAAATCATCCTGCTTCCTGCCTTGCTCTAATAAATGAGAACCCTTTGTACTACGAGCTTCACCACCATTTTCACTCAATCTGTTGCCAACAGCAATTCTTCTGGACTGCAATTGAGGACGCATATTGTTATATCATTCGGATTATCAATAACCTATGTTATCGCTCGAACAATCATTTAAAAAAAATTATCAAACGTTTCTCTGATCGCTAAAATATAAAGAAATATCGATGTGATCACTCGACAATAACATGACTTTAGGGCCAACACTTTCTTCTGAATAGCAGTTGATTGACAGATCTAGTTACGAGACACGATAGTCCGACAGTTAGCTCTGAGCTAACTGTCTCCTAATTACGTCATCTGACAGTATATCTCTCGTAACGTCTATGAAAGGGTAAGCAAACATAAGGTAAAGGAGATCTTTTCCATTTTTAGTCTCTTCTGTTGTATTAATATTTGAAAATCCAAAAATTAACTTAACCATCGAAAAGTGCTACGGAATACCAACTTTGACACCGCTCTGATTTTTTTATGATGTAAAACTCTATTCGACCTCCTAGAAAAAAAGCATCAACTCCTATCAATAACTGAACTCGAAAGGGCACCATCCCTATGCTTATTAGACAACTTCTCAACTGCTAATTGCTTCTGTTTCTTACTTCAACCATCAGTAGCTTTTCTCATTTCAGTGCTCGTCTTTTGAATCTTCAGTAGGGGCCTTTAGTCTTTTGATTAGAGTAGGGGTCGCGAGAGAGCAGAGCGCACCGCCTTGCTGTAGTCGCGGGTCTTTTTATAATCAGGACTATTAAAACTTCTAAGAAAAAACTTTGAATTGGGAGGGTGATCTTCCTAGTGAACCGACCGTACCCCAAACTGACACGGATGAACAAATATGCTAGGGCACTTAAGAGAATCATGTCGAAGAAACTCCACAAAATGACCCCATAGCTCAAGAGAAGGAGTGCTCTCCTATCTTTTGATTAGGAAAACGGCGCATACCATGGCGTATGTATAGAGTCTGACACGTGCCCGAAAATTCAAAAGAAGAAGTGTTATCAGCTTTGAATGAAACCCTGGTAAACGGCGGCAATAACTCAAACTGTCCTAAGTAGCGAAATTTCTTTTCCTTTCAGCCCCTGATACAACAGGCAATGCTGCCTGAATGAAGGGAATTCCTCTCCCTTCAACGCTGTAGCTTTATCCAGAGGAAAACCTAGAGCTGAAGCCGACATCGAGGAAGTTGGCCCTTCCACAAACCGATTTCGGCTTACAAACACCACTACTTGCCCTTGTGACCACATTATCAGCATTCAACCGATCAACCCCATCATTCACATGATCATCACCAACAACCAAACCTTCTTCCTCCTGCCAAGCAACTGTACCGGGTTTACCCCATACCATCCCGGACGAAGTAGGTCTTGGCCCACTCGTGGAAATCCCTCCGCTGGCAGGCACACCGCCAGTTCCCAACGAATCAAATTGCTTATGTTCCTACGCGAGGATGGCAAATTCAATGGGCCTTTTGGGATCTACGAGGCCGTGAGAGAACCACGATTCCTCCCCCCTCCTCCACTGCCAGTGGCGGTTGGTATCGGAATTGACCCCTAAGAACCCGGATGACGTGAATTGTAGTGATGTTTGGATGGCTGCTCGCCATAAGACTTGTTCAGATTGACTGAAACAAACTTATTCCCAGCTCCAGAATTTGCCATCGGAGGGTCCGACCCGAACTGTTACCCCGTTAGATTCCTATATCCCCGCCAAGGCATCAAAATCATAATACTAAGTTGTCTCGAGGCCGCATCGTATCGGAAATTAAATTTATCGAAGCGCAATTTAAGCTTCTTGCAGTGGTCGAAACCAGTCAGAACCATAGTTATCGAAACACGCTACCTAACGCAACAATAGCGTCTTAAAAGCGGTGCAACGTCCTCAGCACTGAAATTTGCTTCATTTTCAACCCTCCCACGACTTCTTCTATTTCTTGTGATCTTTGGCGATGGCACTACCTCAAACATGCTATGTTTCTTTAATCTCCCTATATTCTCATGCTTGGCTCTGGTTTCGGTTTTGATTTTGCATGCTCTGTTTCTTCGTACTTGAAACTATGAATAAGTAATATGGTTGTTGGCAATTTGACCTTTTATTTTGATTTTTTTTTTTGTTTGACAAATTCTTTTTTCTTAATTTCCATTAAGATCATTTTACATTTTCATGGATTGTTGATAAAAATTAGATTAATTGTATTTTAAAAGAAAATAATTTTGCATCATATTATAGTTTACAAATTACTTTAACAATTATTAGGTTCCAATGGTATTATCATTCATATTAGTTTTTTAAGAAATTTTTACCTATAAAATTAATTTGATTTTTATAAATTGAATAAAACTTATAAATAATTATATGATTATTAGAACAATAAAATATGATATTAAAATATATAAATATCTTGCTTTTTAAAGAATAGATCATTTTTGGAGAAAAAATATAACTGTTATAACTGTTATACGTTACATAATGTTTATGACATCTGTAGTCGTAACACTTTGATCGCATCCGCGATAAAATATATGATCACGACTCAACTTTTTAGTTGATTTATTTTATTTTATTGACTTGTATAAATTAAACATAATTTTAAATAAATATTAAGTTATATTTGATTTAATTTTGAATTTAATTATCATTCTTTCGTAATTTTTTAAAGTTTAAAATAAAATATAAATACATTTTTAAAAAATTAAAAGTTAAAAAATCTTTATAAGCTTAATTTTTTATATTTTTTAAATGATAATAGATATTTTTAATTTTATATTATAATTTATTTTATAATTACACAAGAAAATCCTATGTATTAGATTATAATTTATAAAATATAAAAGTTGTTTGCAAAACGTTTTATTCTACTTTTTTAGTCATAACTAGATTTAGGGGGGGAAAATGAAAAAAAAAAGGCCTCAAAATGACCTTTTGTTTTATACCTCGACTCATTGAGTTTTAAGAGTGGAAGTTTGGACTGAAATTCCTCGCAGGCTTAATTCCTGACCGAGTTAACTCAAATAAGGTCCCAGTTGGTAGACAGAAAGAGAAAGAGATCATGGCTATTGATGCAATCGAAGCTTCATCTTCTGCCTCTCAACCCCCTTCCAATTTCAGGTATTTCCCCCATTTATTAACTTTATCAAATAAAAAATTAGCTTTCATCATATTTTTCTTTTTTTCCCCCTCAATAATTTCATGAATTTTGCAGTTCTTCTAATCGGCACTTCTATGTGGCCGTCGACAGACTCGACTATAAAATGGTTCTATCTTTCTTTCTTTCTTTCCGTTGATTTTTTGATTAATTTTCAATTTTTCTAAATTTTGATTAAAAAAAGGGAATCGAAATTTGCAGGATACGTTTATTCAACTCCTAGGCGTGGCGGGTCGACGTACGTGCCTTCCGATAGTAGTCTGCTGCAACTCACGTGACGAGCTCGACGCCGTCTTCTCCGCCGTCTCGGACCTCCCTTATATTTCCTTGTCCTCTTTGGTAATTTTTTGTATTATTAATTTTAATTTCAATTATATACCTATTTTGACTATTAATTCTTATTTTAATTTTTTTTATATACCAGTACAGCGACCAATCTGAAGCGGAACGGGGTTTAATTTTGGATAAATTTAGGGAAGCAACGATGAATTGGAGCCAACATCTTGCGGTTCAGAGAGAAGATGGTCATGAAATTGAAAAAGAAGAGCAGAAATCTCATATGATTGTCGTAACGGATGCCTGCCTTCCGCTTCTTGCTTCTGGGGAATATCCCTTGTCGGCTCGCGTATTGATTAATTATGAATTACCAACAAAGAAGGTAAAATTTCTCAATTGTTCTTTCTATCCCTCGCATTATAAAAGAAAACTTACATTTTAATTCCTAATACCTTAGCCAGTGAATATGGGCGATTGATAATTGAAACCCTTTAAACTTTGTCTTTTATATGCTTGGTATAGAACCTAAGTTTAGGATCATCGAAACTATTTTAACATTTAATCTAGGGGCCAAGCTTGTAATGTTGGTTTAAAACTTGTTCATTCAATTGTGTGTTTGTTGCTTTAAGACTGTTTCGGTTACTCTGGCTGGCTTCGATTCATTAATTAGCGAGGATGCGATTACTTATTTTGAACTTCCCAAGTATTAGATTGGTGGTGTTTTAGCTGGTAAAGTTGCTTGCGGAAATTATGAAAAGGATGTCGAATCATGCCATCTATGCCTACTTTTCTTTTCTTTTTTTTTTTTTCTTGTACAATAAGGAAGTAAAGTCAGCTATCAGTAGCAAATTTACAATCTTGTTTGCTACTTTTGATGTTCGGTTACCAATTTGCCATCCATGTGGGTTACTTATGGGTAGAATTGTACCAATTTTATCATGTTCATGTGGTGGTTGTAGGGTTCTAACTTCTGAGCTATGAGCTTTTTTCGGATCATGAAATGAAATATTTCCATTTTCTTTGAATGTTGTTCTCGTGCAATTTGTTAACATGTTTGCTACTTTTAATGTTTGCTTACCAATTTACCATCCATGCGAGTTATTCATAGGTAGAATTCTACCAATTTTAGCATGTTCATGTGATGCTCGTAGTGTTCTGACATCCGAGTTATGAACCTTTTTCAGATCATCAAATAAAACATTTTCATTTTCTTTGAACGTTGTTTTCTTGTTTAGTTATTTGTTTCTTAATAACATGTTCCGTTGAGGTTTATTTTTCTAAGTTCACTTTTTCTACTTGTGCCTGCTAGCAGGAAACATATACGAGGCGCTTGACTTCGTGTTTGGCAGCAGGTATCGTCCTTGTCATAATACTTTATTATTGACACATCATTTTCAATTCCATCAATGATTTTTCATTAAAATCTATGCAGATGGAATAGTGATCAATATGGTCGTTGGGGGCGAAGTGGTAACTCTAAAAAGCTTAGAAGAAAGCAGTGGCATTATCATGGCTGAGATGCCTTTTATTGTAAGTGCAGTACTTGCTCTTGTTCTTTGCTTTATGGATCCGTAAATTGTTAATATGGCATTAACTTAACAAAGATGTGCAACCGGTTGCACTTGACAGCAAGAATCCGTAAATATTGTTGTTCAAAGTGAAATGATAATAATCCATTGCTGGTTACATTTTACGAAGTTTATCCATCATCTTTCTTTTAGGTTGTCTATCAACCTATGTGGTAATATTAACTCAGAATGCAATCTTGTTGCAGATTTCTGAGATATTATGACGATTTTCGATCATCTTCAATTTCCTAAGTTCGATGAAGGATCCTTTGAACACTTTACAGCATTTAGAGTGCTTAACATATCATGTGGTGGATGAGTTGTTGAGACATTGTAATTGACGATCATTCTTATGATAGTTTATGTAATATCAGCTTGTTAAAGATACGAATAATTGTATAAACTAACTGAATTAAACTCTAAGTTCACAAATCAGTTTCGTATTTGCAGTTGAAAGGATGTATGGTTGGGCTGGGCCACTTTATACAAAATATTTGAAAGCTGTCCTTGATTTGAAAGGTGCGCTGATTCCAGCCCACCTGATGCCATATATTTAGCCTAAGTCATGACAATGGGCTGCATTTGAATGGCTGTTTGCTTGAGGACCCATTGTTCATATGCCCATTTTCTTGAGAAATGAATTTTGTGTCTGTTTTGCCCTGTTAGGGATGTTTGAATTACGCTTCCAATATCTAACTACTTTACAAAATTTAAGAGGTGTTTTTGTAAGTATCTTTTTGACATGGCTCAATGCTTTTATCTTAAATCATAAGCTTTTATTTATTTATTTCTAAAGATTTAGAATTAATGGGAAGTTTGTTTTGCATTCGAAGTATTTTTGCATTTTTTTTAATGTTGGTTTAATGAAATTAATCCATTTTTCAAACGTCTAAACAAGGAGGACCAATCTCCTGAATAGAAGTTTAATCAAAGCAAAAAATGATTGATCCCCAATAGAAGTTTCAGTAAGAAATAATAAGTGAAAAAGATCGATCCCTCAACTGTAGGGATCAATATTAAAGAATCACAATAGAAAACATCAACTATTTTTCAAAATATAAATCTATTTTTAAAAAATTATTTTTGAAATGTCATTTTTAACCAAACAAATGGACATTGAAAGCAAGGCAAACAGAGAGAAGTTCTTTTTAAAAATCAAAATAAAAAAAAAAAAGAGAAGAAAAGAAAGAAACAAAGAAATAATTCCTATGCAAGTTTTTTAAAATGGCAGCTACTTTGATTGATAAGAATATGCAAAGTGCAAGGCATGATGAAGGACCCTTATCATATATTTCCTTCGCTCTAATCATTGAACAAAAAGAGCCATGACAGATATTTTGATGATCCCACCCTAACATTGTTTTATAGAAGTTTTAAAAGAATGGCAATTCCCTCCATTGATCAAACTAATCTGGTCGGCATATCCCAACATCTAAAAGAATAGGAAATGTCTTTGTAGTTTACGAATGCTAATCATTGAAACTAAGAAGGTTAGAAAGGGCAGGAGATAAGATAATGTTATTCAATATTTTTAAAGAACTATATTCAAATGTAAATATAAATTTATAATTTTTTAAAATATATAAATCATCTATAAAAATTAAGTATATTCGTATAAATATAAATATAGGTAACTATTAAGATTCCCCAAAACTTAAAACAAAAAGCAGGAAAGGGGGGAATAAGTTGGGTTTTGCATGGGATCAGCATGTGGCAGGGTCCCAAGTCCCAACAGCAAAGAGCTTTGGAAATTGGGAAAATGAATTCAAAGGAAAAATTGTGGGTCACCATCTGCTATTTAGCTAGAAGTTTCAATTGGATCAGGTCAGAAATATCTTCCCCATTTAGACCAATAAAAACCCTTTTTCAGGGACTTTTCCAATCAAAGAAAACTCATATAATTTTATAGGATATTTAACAAAGGAGTCAGGCCATGTCTAATGGAAGGGAAGAAGAAGAAAGGATACAGAAAAGACTTACAATTTGTATAACATTAAGAGCTAGTTAGCCCTTCCCTTTGTCCCCACGCTATTATCTCTTTCCCAGCAAAGGAAAGTTTGAAAGAAATCAACTAACCCAAAAATAAAAGAGGGGGAGGCGAGGGGTCGTCATGGCCTGGCTGTTGTGGCCATTTTGTCGTGGCCCCCTGTTGCCTTTATTTAGAGACCCATGGTTTATTTTTCCAGGCGCTTATGGTCGATTAACTGGCAAGATTGATAATATATATATATATATATATATGAGTAAAGGCCATAAAAGAATGATCCATTCTTTGGTTGATATATATATTTATATATCATGATTCATGACTCAAAAAATCTGAATCTTTCTAATTCCATATTTGAGAAATTTGCAAGATTTGTTAAAAGTACACATAAAACCATAAGATTTTCGAGACATTAAAAATGGATAACATCTTATCGGTTAATAGTGGATTTTCACAAAATACATAAAAAAAAAAAATCCACTCTTTGGTGAAACAGTAGGCGTTTTTGGATTTTCATTTGCTCGAAACAAGTTGCTATCTTCGTAATTTAATAATAATTTACTTATATCGTAGAGACATTGAGAGGGAGAATTGACAAGCAATTTCCTTCTTTTTTTTTCCCTCTTTATACAAATATATTTCCTTTATTGGGTTGATATTCTTTCTCAAACGTAATTTTCTTTTCTAGTTTTATCACCCGTCTATAGACGTGCCACATTGAAAACTATACAATTAAGAAATGATCGAGAAATCGTGATTTTGGTAGCCCATAATGTGGTCATATTTTAAATCATTTGGGGGATACGTGGGAGATGTGGGAAATTGATGGAAATGTGTGGACGTGACAATAAATAAGGGGACAATTGAAGGGTCCTATTTTTCGTGAACTTGGCAAATATAATCACAAGATATTCATTTATACGGAATTATTAATCAATATTTAATAATATTGTTAAAATAATATTTATAGATCTTAATAGTAATAATTTTTTTTTATCGACGTTAATCTTGAATATACAAAATGTGTGAATGTTTTTCACACTAGAAATGAGTCATGTAATTGACCTTAGGTGCTTACAAAGTAAGATTATTAATAATTACTTAATTTATCATTTTATATGATTGTATTTTAATGAGTAAGTTATTTTATATGATCATTTTTTAAAATATTTATAAAAATATTTTTTCAAATAATGCAATGATAAATACGTAACTAAGTAAAAAAAATTACTAACGTCAATACGAAACTATTAATTTTTTATATAATTTATATTTATTTCATTAAATAATTGGAATTATTTTTATGAAAAATTGTAAATCATATAAGACAGACGTCAAAATTTTCGTAGTATTGTTACATCAAGGTATTTGGCATGAAAGGCTTATGAAAGTAAGGGAGTTATGCACGTGGCGAGGGCGAGGATAGTAGATGGATTTGTCAGTCTCGTCTGACAGTATATTTTTACGTATTTTATTTTATATTTTAATTATTTTATTACATTTACATGATTAATTATAATAATGTGAAATCTAAAGAAAGAAAAAAGGACAATGGGAGAGACAAAACAGTGGATGTCTAGAGGGATTTACAGAGAGTTTGATGATGCATTTGACAGCTTTTCCATGAATGGCAGAATGAGTGTCATCGCCAGCATTTTGTTTTTTCAAAAAACAAAAGCTCCTTTCTTCTTTATTAAACACCATCGAAGCCACGCCCTCCCCACCCTTTCAAACAAAACGACGAATCCACCCGCATGGCCTCCTCCCCACACTCGTCCATTTCTCACACAACCCAAAGGCCAAACCCTAACTAACCTCTCCCACCCCACCTCTCGCCTTTTTCTTTTTCTCATAAAAGAGCAAAAACCCCATAGGAAAACAAAAGGAAATCACTCAAAACTAAGCTCTACAAGACTAGCTATCCTTTTTTTAAAAAGAAAAGAGAGAAGCTTGGATCGATTAATCCTTTTTTTCTTGGTTTCCTAGTCCTTAATCTCCTTTTTTTTTTTTGCATGTTTGTTAGAAGAAATTAATATCCTTCAGGGTTTAATTTTGGTTAAAAAATAATGAGTAATCAGGGAGTTGCCGCTTTTTACAGTTCTACTACTCCTTTGTTGCTCAATGAGGATATTAATGATAGTTTATCTCGAGAATGTTTTAAGGATGTTTCACCAGAGGATCGGCAAGATTCCTTTCAGTGCCATTGTCAAGCTTGGCGACCATCACTTTCAAAGGTACTAAGTTCCATAATGACGCTACTATTCCTTGTAGTTGGTTTTGTTTTTACTTTTCAATAGGTTAAAAAAGTGATAAATCCAATGCCAAAAAATATATTTTCTCTTTGTTTATCTCTCAGGTTGTTGAAGAGATCAAGCAGCTTTATGCTACAGCCCTGCCTATAATCATTACTGGTCTTCTTATCTATGGAAAATCGGCAATATCCATGTTTTTTATGGGGAAATTGGGAAAAGAAGCATTGGCAGGAGGGTCAATGTCGATTGGTATCGCCAACATCACTGGCTATTCTGTCATTTCTGGCCTAGCAATGGGAATGGAAACCATTTCATCTCAAGCCTGTGGAGCCAAACAGTGGCCTCTTATGGGCCGAACACTGCAACGCACCATAGCCATTCTCACAATAGCCTGTTTGCCCATTTCAGTACTGTGGCTAAACATTGAGCCCATCCTTCTCTTTTGTGGACAAGACCCAGTAATCTCCAAGGTTGCATCAACTTATCTGGCAGTCTTATTACCAGATCTGCTCTTCCAGTGTCTGATAAACCCTCTTAGGATTTACCTAAGAACCCAAAACATAACCCTCCCTCTTATGTTAACTGCAGCTTTTGCCCTTGCTTTGCATGCTCCTATCAACTACATTCTTGTCTACCATCTTAGCCTTGGCATTGAAGGTATAGCTGTTGCAGTTGCCTTGACAGATTTGAGCTTGCTCATAACCCTTTTGTTTTATCTATGCTTCTCTGGCATTTGTGATAAAACATGGCAAGGTTGGTCCATGGAATGCTTTGGTGAATGGAAAACAATACTTTCGCTAGCTATACCCAGTTGCATATCCGTTTGCTTGGAATGGTGGTGGTATGAACTTATGATAGTCCTTTCGGGCCTTCTTACCAATGCCTCTGAGGCCGTTGCTACAATGGGGATCCTAATACAAGCGACTTCACTTATCTATATCTTCCCTTCATCTTTGAGCTTCGCCGTGTCGGTTCGGGTTGGCAACGAGTTGGGAGCAAACCAGCCGAGCGAAGCTAAAACCTCGTCCATCGTTGCATTATCATTTGCCGTTCTTAGTAGTTTCATGTCTATGTCATTCATGTTAACAATGAGGAACGCCTGGGGACAAATCTTCACGAATGATAAAGCGATTTTGTCGTTGACTGCGATGGTAATGCCGGTTGCAGGGTTGTGTGAGCTAGGGAACTGCCCACAAACCACTGGTTGTGGGGTGCTGAGAGGAAGTGCTAGGCCAACTTTGGGTGCCAACATAAACCTGGGATCTTTCTATGGTGTCGGATTGCCTATTGCAGTTTTCATGGGCATTATCATGGATGTTGGCTTGTTAGGACTTTGGTTAGGCTTACTTGCAGCACAAGTTGTATGTGCCGTATACATGGTCATAGTCGTGGCTCGAACAGATTGGTTACAGCAAGCAAAAAGGGCGAGGCAGCTGACCGGCATTAATGCAGGATTTGAAGATGAAGAACAGAGCGAAATCCAGGGATTAATAACAGTAATGCTGGTGAATTAACTTGTTTTCTGAGCCATAAATTACCACAAAGTAGTTACTACTTTTTTCTTTGCCTTTTTGGAGTTCAATTTATTTAAAAAAAAAAAACTATGTATATTTTGGGTTGTGAGACACGGTTTTGTATAGGCTTTACATCTTAAGCCTACTGTAGTTGTTCCTTCGAAAGGAATGGATATAAATGTCATGTCCCAACTGATCATTTTCGCAGTTCCCAACTGAAAAAAA
>JBBYHO010234683.1:4361-25164 GCA_038382025.1 Adansonia gregorii | reverse complement strand
AAACACTAAAATAAATATTTTCCAAGTTTAAAGGTCTTAAATTTATCATTAACTAGTACTCTTAGAATACAAATTAATTTAGAATAAATAACTATTGGAATCATTAGTTGATCATAATTTTATTAACTTGGTCACCAACTATTATGCCCATTAATTATATCTATTGCTTAAATATATTAATTTAATTATTTCAAAATTAATTAGTCACAAGAATTCAAATTCACTAAAGGGTTCTACTCATTAGATATATCTTCTGCTTAAATATATTCAATCACAGAGTAATTTCTAATCAATAAAATTTCACCGGTAAATCCAAGCTAACTAATTCCAACTAGTTTTGGAATTGAATATCTAACAATTTTATATATAAATAGGTATCCTTTCACTGGGTATTCTCACTATCTCTTAGCAACAAATTGAAGGGCTTTTCTTTGCACCTTAACAAGTTGGTGATCGAGATAGCAACCTATAACCTCTTCATTATTGTTGTCGTAGGATGAGGCTCCTCTCTTTTACTATCTAACATGTTTAATCACCATTTTCAAATATGACTTTTATAATTCATGGATGAGCTCTACTCATGTTAATGATGATGATTATTGTATTGGAAAGTAATAGACACAAAAGTAATGAATAAGATTTTCACTCGTCGTAGGACTCGTTTGGATGACCTTGATCAACACTTGCAATGTCGCCATCAAACCCTCAACAAACACAACAAAGCCAAAGTTCCTATCCATTATCATTGGTGATTCAACCGTGGCTACCGATAACAACTATATCAACACCTCCATATGGACTAAACTTTCCAAGCCACGTTTCTACAGGGAGGTTTTCAAATGGGAAACTCGTTCTTGACTTTGTGGCTTTTGCTTTGGGGATCAAAAAGCCTATACCTCCTTTCTTTTGGACTCTAATCAATCAAATGATGAGCTTTGTGTTCAGCATCTAACTTAAAATAAATTGATGGTAGATAAAGAGACCCACTTTAACATAAGATTGTAGGTAATCCATGATTTAACTAATCTAAAATAAAATATAACAAAGTATAATTGCTACTTGAATTTGTTCTTTTATTTTTTGCCAATATATGTGTATGTGTGATCAGTTTATATACATATATGTTTATTAAATATTTTTAAAGAAAATAATAATACGTCCCAAGAATGAAATAATGAAAAGTTGAATAGTTATTTGGTGAGAATAGAATAAGAGATGAATATTTATTATTTAGTTTAGTTAACGGAATGGAATAGATTAGTAATACTATAACATTATTTGGTTGGATAAAACGATAGTAAGCAATATGTAAGGAATATGTGTATAATGACATTATTACCATTAATAAAATAGATGATATTTTATTTATATTATTTTAAATTAATTATATTAATAATAAATTAGAAATTTAATTAATTAAAATATTTATAAAATATGTTTAAAAATTTTAATATAAATAATTTAATATATTATTTTTTTAAAAAATGTTAATTAGAATTATATTAAAAATAACATTTTTAATACATAAATATCTTTATATAAAATATTTAAATATAAAATATTTATATAATATAAAAATAAATTTTTTAAATTTTATTCAATTTATATGTAAACCAATTTTTTTCACTTTCTTTTTTTTTCTTTTTTCTCATCTCTTTCTTCTCAAAAGCCATAGCCTCAACAAAAAACATAAGCAAAACTCAGAAACCTTCGTGGTTTTTAGAATCCATCCCTATCATTAGCAGCCAATCACCAACCTAGAACACTCCAAAAGTCCATCACCATATTCATCTTTACCTTCTTTTTCTTTATATCCTAATTGTTTTTTAACTTATAAAAAACATAGGTCTAATAAGAAAGTTAAAAAAAAACAACTTAAAAAAAACCCTTTTTCTGCCTCTCCTTAGCCCTCATTTCGAGATATGATTCTTTTCTCAGTCTTCTCATCTCTATACTTTTTCCCTTTTATTTTCATTTTTGTAAATTAAAAATTGTTTTCTTGATCTAACGAGTTTATTTTCTACATATTTGATCTTGTTAGGGTTGAAAAATATGAAAGTTCGATCAAGATATTGTAGACACCTTATTTTGTTCGGGCTAATTTTTAGCAATCTTGAGCATGGACATAAGAGAGGGCGATGATCGTCAGGCGACAGTATTTTAAGGAGTTCAAGAAGGCCTAGGAATCATACCAAAGGTAAATGCAAAGATGTGGCATCAAATGACGTAGTTTAAGGTATCCAGGGACAAAAGATATGAGAAAATTCATAATTTTACTTGAATGTATCGATGCATGGTTTTCACGTATCGATACAATGCTTCAACGATCTAAAAATTTAAAATATCCCCATTTGTATTTATACAACAAGTAGATGTATCCATAAATGAGCCTCTGTATCAATACAGGACCTCATGTATCAATACTAGGCCATGCTAATACCAAAGCATGCATTTTGCAAAGAAATGTATCAATACATATCAACATGTATCGATACAGTGGTTTATATTATCGATACAAAGGTTCATAGTATCGATACAATGATCATTGTATCGATACCATCAAGGTTTTTGGACCAAATGTATCGATACATTATGCAATGTATCGATACATGTAGGCCATTTTCACAGTCTGGGATTTTTAACTCATCCACCATTGATCCAAAACTCGATTTTAACTCATTTCTTTGCATCAAGAAAGATTAAAACACATATCAAATTACGAATTTAGACATTTAAATTAATTAAAATATTTTTTAAAGTCTAAATTAGATCAAAAGAGTCAATGTTATTTGATTACCCTACCCCTCCCTAGTTCTTGGTCAATATCACCATCAGTCACCCTATATGCTGGACAATAATTTCAGCATTTAAACTAGCCACCCTATGCCCATCACATTGGCAGCAATTTGCTCTCTACAGCCAACCTAGCCATCCTGCTGACATCACCTTGTCTCCCTTGAGAAATGGCCAAAACACTTCTAATTTGGCTCCAAAATGCTGGTATAAATGGACCGTTTCTATCTCAGCCAAAAAATGTTATATTTCAGCTCATTTTCACTTCCAAAACACATTCACATATAAAAAAACAAAATCCCGTAGTTCTTCACCCACCACCCAAAAACAATCTCAAAACACTCATTTTCAACCATTACACACTCCAAAAATCACCCTCATCCATACTAGAACGAAAACCTCATTATTTGTCTCTTTTTCTTGCTTATTAACAACAAAGAAGAAAAGGAAATTCAAGCCATCTCTGCTGCTCCAACTGTTTGATTGAAAATTAAAGTTTTGTTGGTATAGCTTCCTACTTTATCACTTGCATTTTTTGTTTTTTAGCATCTTCATCATTTTAGTGAGCTCCATGTTTCCATCACCCTCTTAGGATTATCATACATTATTGTGGTTGGTGGTTGTGGTAGTTTAGGATTTGGATGCCTTAATGCCCCTTTAATATGCAAAATGCCTTATTTCATCCTTATTAGTTTGATATCTCTTACTCATCCATTTTATGCCATATCCATGTATCTTATCACCCTTAATCCATGTATGAATCATTAGCCTAACAGATTTCAAGCACATTTATATGTTAGCTTGCATGAATCATTGTCATTTTCAGCATCCATAATGTTTTCTTGTCACAATGCATAACATTTTCTTTGTCTAAACCATTGGTAAAATTAGCATCCTATTCATGTTATGTTCATCCCCTTGTATTTTTATTGTCTTCTCCTTGTCAAAATGCATGTTTAATGGCTGTCAAAACTAATTTTCAAAGCCCTCCAAGCCAAACTTGTTAACCTCAGCAATGAGGATTAGCATGGACTTAGCATTTTCCTTAAAGTTAGCAAAATATCTTGAGAAAAATTAAGTTTTCAGATCTGAAATCTTGGTTAAACAAGCTCAAATCCTCTTATTTTGAAACAAAAATGGTCTTACGATTATTTCTTAAATGTTTGTGCCTTGTTTTTGAGTCAAAACTTGGAGTGGTATGATTAACGGGCTGTTTCATCATCCCAAACTACTCTGGGGTTGTGCAAATGAGTTCATGACGCTCATGCCACTCTTTCCCTTCAGTCATAGATGTTCGAATATCAACAACTCGAGTTTGGACCCGTAGACATAAAAAATGAAAGATATCCCCTGCTCTGCTTTGTCCCCTGCTGGGAGCACTGCTGTTACAAATTGAAAAATTATTTTAATATCCCAAACGATTTTTGGTGAATTTTATGATATTTTTCTCTGAAAATGTGTCAAAATACATTTAAAACGAGGCTTGTTCATCCCCGGATCAGTCCGGCTGAGAGAGTTATGATTTTTCAAATCCAAAATGTCTAGAACCTCTAGAATCCAAACATGTATTCTGGTTGGGTCATTCAGACCTACTAGATGATTTTTCCAAATTTTTCAAATTTTTTTCCTAAAAGATTCATGAAATTCCCTTTTCAGAAAGGTATTGTTTGCAATTTTTTGATACCGAATGAGTTTGAGGTGATTTTTAAATTTTGACACACCTTGTCAATCATATGCTCTGCCAGCAGCACAATCAATTTGAATTTAAAAATTTATTCCCTTGAAAGTGACTTCTTGGGATATTGGAAATATTTTTAAATTGACCCTCGTCGAGTTAGCTTTCTAGCAGTATCTTGCCCACCCTCTAAATCCTTCAAACCGATTTAGAATAAATTTAGGAAGCAAGATAGCGCAATGTTGTCCCCTGTTTTCGGTTATGGTCAAAATTGAGTTGTTTTCTTGAATTTCGTCTTAAGACATTTGAATGTCTCCATATTAACCCGATCAGACTTGAGAACATGCTTTGACCTCCCACAGGCTCGTATCAAGGCACAAACACATTTTTCATCTTTACCATCCTCATTCACAATAATTTCTTTTGCCAAAAGTTGTCGAAACGCTCACACATTTCCTAAATCATAAGGTTTTGTCAACTTAATTTTTCTAACTCGACTTCTTTAAAGAGTGTCAGACGTGTCACTTTTGGGATCTAACCCCGTTTCTTAAAATTTTCAAGATCGAAAAATATTCCTCCGTCAAAATGATTTGTCATCCATAGGGAAACTCCAATCCCAACCTTTCGAGGGGATACTCCAACCCTGCTTATCAAAATTGTCAAGATTAAAAAATTTTCCTTTGTCAAAATGATTTGTCATCCATAGGGATACTCCAACCCCAACCTTCTGAGGGGATACTCCAACCTCATTTCTCAATATTGTCAAGATTGACAAATCTTCTTTTGTCAAAAATTATTTGCCATCCACGAGGATACTCCCACCCCTCGTGGATGACCTCTGAATTTTACTCTAACCCTGTCTTCAAATTAAAATCTAGAGGTCATTTTTATCGAAAATTTATATATTCCCCATCTCTCTGGGGTGTATATGAGATTAAATCTTTTTCATTAAAACCTAGATTATTTCTACAAGATTTATGCGTTAAAAGGGGTTATATCGAAATAATGACAATTTGAGATTGAAAGAGCCAAAACTGAGATAAGACATAGCTAGTAAGATACTGGTTTTAGGCATTACAAAGAGATTCATACCTGATAATGTGTAACCAACTCTTGAACCCAAACGATGAATCTGTGTATTACGTGGACCACGGGATCGATGTTTTGAGTCTTGTTACTCAAAACATAGGTTTCAATAGGCATCCGACCATGCCTAGCCTGAAATAATCGATGGCGACTCCAACCGTTAGCCATTTCGTGATGGTCATTCAAGATCAATAAGATGAGCGATTTGTCTAATGGTCCCCCCTCACGGTGTTATAAGTCGAGAATCTATACTTGCTCGTTCTCATCATGTCGCCAAAGAAAAGTCTCGGTCAAGAAGACATTTTCAAGTCAGGAAAATATTTTAAGTCATACGCACCCATAGATCTGCAAGGATCCACCCCGGGGTACGTTGCGACAGGTATTTTTAAGAAAAAAAAGCTATTCCAAGATTTCTTAAAATACGCTCAAAATCAATGGTTCCATGGAATGGCGATTACAGAAGCTAAACGATCATGTTATTGTAGCTCGCCGAATGGTCCCGTAACTATTACACTGAACCAATCACTCTATAAAAGTTTTTGAATCAAATCGATTTCAAATTTAAATCATTACAGATTTAGACGAATTTAGATTTTATATATTTCGAGTTTGTTTCTTAGTTTGATTTTTTTTCAAAAAAATCAAGTATTTTACTTGACTATTTAATCCTAATCAATCCGAATAGAATAATGGATAGCTTCAAACAAACTTTTCAAAATTAGATCACCTTCACTATCTCTACATATAAAGAACCCTTTAGTTCTATTATTTGTTAAAAGAAATTTAAATGTAATCCATCAAAAAAATAAATATCATTCCAAGAATAGTTAATTTCAATGCCCATAAAGGAGAAACGAATTGAACTTAAAAAATGAATTAACAACCATAAATGGAAAGTAGAAATGGAGAGAAAATGTATAAAGGAAAAATATTTATTTGACTCTTATACTTTAGTTTGACTTTCAATTTTACGCCTAAAGAAAAAATTGTTCATTTTGTAATAATTTAAATAAAACATACCTCTAGCTATAATTGATCAAGAATGCGACCTCACTCTAAATATACGAGGACGAACACGTTGTATAACCTTCTAGTCTATTTTTTTTTATTTTTGGATAATTACCTTATGATGGTGCATAGGTAATTTATATAGACTATACTATGGACATACTAAAAAACTAATTAGAGTTATCCTACTATCAAAGAGTCTGTTTTCTAATTAGTTATTGAAATGGAGTTTAACTCTTACTACCAGCGTAGTTAATCTGAATAGGATTTTCTAGATAATATCATCTCAATATGAATTAAAATATTAATCTTGTACACTTAATTATCATGTAGGCCATATAAAGTCCAACATTCTCCTATTGGGCTCATATGATAAACCAAGAACTTAAATAGATGATATTCAAATCCAAAACTTTAATATGGCTGTAAGTTACTCTAGCCCAACTCTCACTCAATTAAAGATTCACATAACACGAATCATGACAGCAGCATTCTAATCAAAATATTCCCTTCCAGGTATTACAATGCATGAGTATCTCTAAAAGAGCACTTTATGAGATAATACTTCAAGAACGAATTTTTTGTAATCATTCAAGGTCCACTTAACATGTAAACTTTATGTGCGCAAACTAAAATATGTTCATAAACTCTAAGAATATGAAATGAACAAATCAAAAAAGCCAAAATACATATTGATAAAATTTAACTAGCCCCATATGATCCACATGAATTTTAAACTATTTTGTCCACAATGCTTTAGTCATGGGATATGTTATCATTAAACCTAGAATGATGTGTTGGATATCCACTTATTGCTTCTTTATAGAGTCTCTAACAACAAGCTATTTTATATCTATTTGCTTACTGCGACTCTTAGTTTTATAATTATTGGACAAACATATTGTATAAGAGTTGTCACAATAAATCTTTAATGGCCTTGTTGACAACTCTCAAACTAGAGATAAAATATCTCAACCTTATTGCCTATGATATTACTTTATAACATAATTCCTTTCGTAGCTTTATTGTCCAAGGCTAGAATTACTTTAATATCTACCTAGCACTTCTACTATAAACTTTATGTCAAGTTTCATATAAACCTTATCATATATAAGGCTCATAATACTATATGCATATGAAATGTCTTTCATATGCTATATGCTCTTTTTTTAAATTATTTTGAGATATTGACTGAAATTGAAATATTCTCTTTACAATTTATGCCCTTGCAAGTGAATAGTTTTGTATCCTAATTCTTCCCAAAATTGTCTTGATTTAGGCTTCTTGAGATAGATTAATGTCTTTTCAAACCTATCTCTGTGAATCTTTATACCTATGACATATGAAGTTTCAACCAAATTCTTCATATCAAGTTTTAAGAAAGAAAACATTTGTCTTATGCAACAAAGCCAAATTACTTTTGTAAGGAAAATATCACCAACATATAAGACTACAATTATGACTTTACTTTCACTGACTTTAAGATATAAATAATGATCAACAATAATTTTAGTAAAGTCAAATGATGCCTCAACATCGTTAAAATTTATATATCATCGGTGGGATGTTTGTTTTAGTCTATATATAGATATTTTAAAACATAGAATCATGTATATCTTTTCTCAAGATCCTTATTCAAGTAAGTTGTTTCACCACCATTTAATATAACTCTCAATCAAAATGAGCTACAAAGCTATGATAATTCTTAATGAAACTTTCCTAAAAACTGGAAAGAAAGTTTCATGGTAATTAATACCTTCTTTAAGTGAAACTTTAACCATTAGTCTAACTTTATATCATTCAAAATTACCAAAAGGTAATTCAATGATTTACTAGACTAGATTATTGGCCATTGCTTCCATCTCTTTTACCATAGCTATATGCCAAAGTATGAAGTTATCACTATTCATAGCTAATGAAAACGAAATCATCTATATGTCCGATACCAAAATTAGACTTTTATAGGCATACAACTAAGTCATAGAAATGGATAGTTTTTTACCCTTTGGATCTCTTAATTTTATAATCATTTGTACATATTATAAACCTTTAGTAAGTGAGATTAATGATCTATTGTAAAGATTACACTTAATTTAATTTTTCTCTAGTTAATTATGTATGTTTGTTATGAGAAACGATTAAGTCTTTTATAAAGAATTAATCTAAATAAATTTATTCCTTATTATCAACCTTATAAGGAAAGTCACTCCCATTGGACCATGATCCATAAGAAACTTAACATTTCTAGCTTCAACAATTCTAGTTGAATATGAGAGACATTTAAAACCTGTACCCTTTTAAGTTAATTGCATAGCTAATAACTACTAACTGTTTTTGGATCTAGTTTCCTTATGTTTAGGGTATAAACCTTTACTTTAACTGGACAACCTAAGTTTTTAAATGTCTTAAGCTAGATTCCAACTATTTCATAATTCTAAGAAAGTTTTAGAAAATAATTTAGCTAGAACTTTATTAAAGACATCAACAGCAGTTTTAATGCATCAATCCATAAACTTAAGGGAAGGTGTATGATTTCTAAATATTACAATATTTTCTTTAGCTTTCTTTTGTAGACTTGTTAGTTTGCTTTTTTCTTAATGCAACTAATTTAAGTTTCAAACTCAAGAGTTTCAAGAACTCAATCATTGTAAATTCTCCTAATTTCTATATGGAGACGTAATACAATCTTTATGCCACAACTTTGAAAGAGTTTTTATTTATAGCACATCTTTACTACTAGAAGTCATATAAATAGTTAAAAAATTATCACAATCGGAATCCAAGTTAATGATAAAAAAAACTAATAGAACAATTCACTTTTGAAACCCTAACAATATAATTTAAAAAATTAAATTTAAAACTCTTTTTACCTAAAAAAATTTCTAAAATGAAGGATAAAATTGTTTTATAGTTTAAAATAAATCTTAACTTAAAAAATGATTGTAGTAGTCTTAACGATTTCTATAGTAGATGTTCCTCTCATTTTTCTTGGTTTCCTTGACTTTATGAAAACTTAAATGGTTGTAGGAATATAATTTGTTGAACATAAGTCCAACCACTATTTATGATAAAGAACATTGCCAAAAGAGATTCATACAAGATGAGCATACTTTTATTTTTTAGTCCCTTTTATACCTTAGCAATATTTCCTTTTATGTCTGAGTTAAACAAAAAAAATGAAGGACTTGATGCCTTTTTCTTTATGGACATTTTTCCTTTTTCCCCTTTATAACACATTTGCCTACTTATCACTTTTTACCTTAAGTCACCAAGCTAACTGAATCTAGTTTCTTGTTCTTTAATATCTTTTCCTGGTGAAAACATATAACTGAGAGTTCATTGATAAACAATTTTCTTTATATGTGTTTCTCATGTCATACTCACTAAGAAAAAAGTTGAATATGCAAGTGATAAAAAATTTACTCAAAAAAACTCAATCTCAAAGATTTAAGTCGAGCAACAATGTCTCTTAAATCCCATAATGTGCTCATGCATAACTTTTAGAATTGTTGCACTTTATTCCTAAAAGCTTTCTTATTAGGGTGATAGCCAAAACCTTATCAGATTTAACAATTTTGGTCTTTAATGGCTTTGCAATAATTCTTGACCTTACAGTAATTAAGATAAAATCCAAATTGATTTACTAATATAGGATTTGATGTACATCATTCTTAAACGGTTAGATTGCTCCCACTGTACATCGAAATCGATTTACCTTTTGCATAAAGTAAAGGTCCTTACACCCAAAATAGCTTAATTAACTCCTTCGTCATCATCAGATTGCATTTAATTCTAACAGCTTTATTAATAATAATAGTAGAAATTGCTACAAAATACAAGGAACTATATTTTAATTGAATAAAATACTTTATATTTAAATATAAATCCAGACCTTCCTATGGGTAAAAGTGCAATATACATATGAATTTACACAATTTTAATAATACAACAATTACTTTAAAACACCAAAATTAAATAATTTATACCTATGGGCCTTGAAAATTTTAGCTTTAATGTTATATTATTTTATCTTTTAACCATTTTACAAAATTAATTATTTTTCTAGGGGGCTAAATAACTAATTTTATGGTTTAACACTTTATAGATTTTATTTTTTTATGTAGTTTTAAATAACTATTATATTATCTAAATTAATTAACTTAAGATACTGTGGCTATTCTTAAATTAACAATTTAGAACTTAGTAATAATATCCGATATGTATGCATAAAACTTATTGCATATCACAAATAATTTTTTATCATGCCATTTTTCTTAAGTAGTTATTTAAAGAAAACCTTATTTTAAATAACTATCAATTATCATCTAAATCAACCAACTTAAAATGCTGTGACTACTATTAAGCTAGCGATTTAAAACTTTAATAATGATATACATAATATATATAGAATCCTTTATTGTATATCAATATTTACAATGGAATATAATATTAAATTATGCTAACTTATTGCAAGTATAGCATAATTACATATTAGTGACATCCTCTGTATGTAGTTATTTAAAGAAATCTTTATTTTAAATAACTACTAATTTAACAAAATCAATCAACTTAAGATGCTATAACTATTTCTAAATAATTGATTTAGATTCTTTATAATGATATAATATATGTATACCATAAATAATTGTATATATAATTTAATAATTTAAATATATACTAAGAAAATTCATGACATAAAACTTTATTGGTGTTTAACTATATGTAGTTATTTAAAGAAAATTTTCTTATTTTAAATAACTATCAATTTATCTAAATCATGTAACTTAAAATGTTTTGGCTAATATCAAACTAGTGATTTAGATCTTTAACAATGAAATCATAAATTTATATACTACAATTGAATAACAATTTGTCATGCTATAGCATATTAAAAAATCATGACATAATATTTACATTCCATGACATGTTCCTTAAGTTGCATAAAAATATGCACAATATCAAAATGTATTTATTTCATAACATATAGATGTACATATTTACATTGCAATTCCAACATAACATTTTATCACACATATATGCATTTAACTTTTAGGGTAAGAGTACGAATTTTTGAATACTATTTAGAGAGAGTACGTACTACCAAAATATTTCTAACATGCCAAAATATGTTGTCATAAAATAAAAACATAGACTATGCATAAATATATTTATTATTTAATTAAACATCAATATTAAATAATAAATAATTTACGTGACCTAAAAAATTAAAAAAAATCACTAAAAAAATCAAAGATCATAAAATATTTGAGTTTGAAAAAAATGGAGCCGAAACGGCCCAGGATCAGTGGCACGTGCACCACATGCATGGCCTGAACGTGTGGGCTTCGGTTGGGATGCGAGTCCCAACCATCTTCTAGCTCTAACCGGTCGCACCTAACCCGACTGAGTTTTTTTTTTACTGGTTCGAGTTTGTAATGAAATTTAAATCGATTTTTCGTGTTCTCAAACTTTATTAGACATAATTAACATAAAAAAACATGATTTAATATGAAATTCACATAACCTGTACATCAATTCTTAATAAAAACACAAAAATCATTATCAAGCAATCAAAATTTTATTATTTTCACAACTTTTATCAGACTTGATTTTAATATGACAAAAAAATTTCTCATTTTAATCTCTTTTTCTTTAATCATAAGATTTAATAATATAGATAAATGATTAATCTATTAAAACCCTATATCAATGTCAATTTTACAAGACTTAATTAAGAATTTCATGATGAAATTTTAATAGACATAATATACAAACAAATTCATGTTCCATGCATGAATTATTTTTCAATGCATAAATACATATTATAAATCTCGTTGGATGATCTAAAAAACAAGATTAGAAGCCAGGCTCTGATGTCATATGTAATAGTTTAAATAAAATGTATCTCTAGTCATTGTTAATCAAGAATGCGACCTCACTCCAAATACATGAGGACAAACACCTTATATAAGTCTTTTAGTCTATTTCTTTATTTTTAAATAATTACCTTATGATGATGCACATGTAATTTATATAGACTAAACTAGGGATCAATACTAAAAGACTAATTAGAGTTATCTTACCAAAGAGTCTGTATTCTAATTAGTTATTGAAATATAGTTTAACTCTTATCAGTAGAGTAATTAGTCTAAATAAAATTTACTAGATAATATCATCTCAATATTAATTAAAATATTAATATTAATTTACTTAATTATCATATAGGCCACATAAAGTCCAATACATTGAGTACTTAGATTTTCATTTCATTAAACATACTAGTCTTTTATACTAACACTATTAATCAAACGTCGATATTACAATCAATAGTTAATTAAAGCTTGATATATGATAAAATGTCATGTTAGCATCAAAGTTCTTTTATATCTTTTTAAATTTTTTTATGATATGATATTTTTCACTTATCATACTCGTATTACTTATTAATTATCATATTAATATATAATTAACGATATTAATTTAAAATATCAACACATGTGATGTAATGAAAATTTAAATATAAAATTAATAATTTTTATATTTCAGTACTAAATTAAAAGCAGTACTGTCTAAAATTACCATTGAAACTCAAAGGTGAATGAAAGTGCCGTCAGGAAAGGGGGGGGGTCCATGCAAATCTTGGATGGGACGAATCCAATACAATATGGATTACATTATACACACGTGGCAGATTACAAGTGGACCAACAAAGATAAGTTGGGATTTAATGGATTCCCATATCGTTTCCTGTCAGTTTTCATTTTCAAAAGCAGCCCCCCGCCCCCAAGGCCCCAACCTCTAAGGCTGCTCCTATTTCATAGTTTTCAAGGCTTTTATTTATGAATCTTCCATTAATGAAAGTACTACAAAAAACAAAACAAGTACAGCCACCGTCTGCAATCATCTCTCCTGTCAAATTCCAGCCTCTTTCTTCTTCTTCTTCTTCTTCTTCTTCATCTTCAAACGGTACCGAATTTCCCACATTTTACAGTGTTCTTTTTTTTCTTTTATGATTGATAGTGTATGTTCGGAGTAGTATATATTATATATATATATCATATGTTGCTTATAAATATTAGTTAAAAATTTTTTATTTATTATTTTAAAAAATATTTTTATATTTAATGTATTATTTTTATAAATTTTAAAAAATAATAAATTAATTATATTTTTCTTTTCATATATATATATATATCACCTTATTTAATATTCACTAAATACTAGTTAACATTTCTTATTATATCATAATATAATAATATAATAATAAATCCAAGAAAGGAAAAAAGAAATGTTAGACATGCTTTGCGAATTGTATTACCATAAAATATTTTAACTTGTTAGATGCTTATGGGAAGAGATTCATGCGAGAATTTAGGAATATGTTGATTACGTAAGAGAGTTTGTTTTTTGTAAAGAGCATATCATGTTAGATGTTTCTCTCTAGAGTTCTCTTTTGGTTCCTAGGAAGCCCTTTGTTGCGAAAAGCATAAGATGAAAGCTTGAACTAAGTTTTGTGTTTTTAGTTGAAAGCTAGAACTATGTTTTGTTTTATGTTCCTGTCATTAATGTTCTTGGAAGTAGAAACTACAATAAAGAAAAATGCTATTTTGGGGTTTGTTTTAGAGCAACTAAAAAGGTTTGGGGTTGCTCTCCAAATGTCCATAAACATTGGAGTTCTTATTCTACATACGATTAAATTCTTGATGCTTTCATTAGTATCAATGCTTCATACTCTCTTGAATTTTCATTTCTTTGACCTTGGCTTTTCTGCATTGATTAGTATTGTTATTCTATGATTATAGAATATAAATATATATATAATTTTTAAAATATCATATTTTTGTCTATACATATATATCAAAATATATATATATCAAAATATATTATCTCATACACAAATATAAAAAATGATATTGAAAGAAAAAGTAAGAGGAGTCCGGATAAAATAATAGATTAGTAAATTGATCCTATGGGCTAGCAAGTAGTTGCACATGTACTTGAAATGAAAACAAAAATCTAGATAGTGATGAGTAGACCCGTTTTAGGGTTGGACAATCTATCGATCTTAAAATGAGTTATATTTAAATTATATTTTAGTGATATAAATCAGTTTAATTCGATTTAAATTATTTTTTATTTAATAAATAATAATTTTTATTTAAATTTAATTATAAAAATATAAAAATTTTAATATAAAATTAAAATTTTAATATTTTTTATATAATATTTTAAGTTTAGAGTTGAAGTTGGGTATGATTAAATTCAAATTTAGATAAAAAATTAAAAAAGTTTCAGGCAGTGGCCTGGGCGACCAATTAACACCTGCAATTAGTAATTAGTGATCTGTCATTTTGCAAATCCATTAGTCTAACTCAAGTCTGCTGCTTGCATTGGCTTAGTAGCTTCACTATTCTAGCCTAGAAGCTAGAGCCATTATTAAACCAAAGCTGCATGTTTTAAATAGCATCTAAGATTGCTTATATTGCAGCATGAATGACTCCTTAAATGTGGTAATTAATCTTTTTCTTATTCTGAAAACTATTGCTTATTTATGCATAGCTAAAACAAACGTCAGACGGATCTTTTTTTCTTAGCTTTTTATTTGAAAAACATTTCATTTCATCATATTATTAAGTTTATTTCTTTGCATTATTGATAGTTGCAGGTCAGCATGGCTATGGTTCCGTTATGTTTCAAAATGCGATATAAAGATCAGTGGAATCCTTTAGAGGGTGGTTTTAGGTGTTTCTCTTCTAGTTGTGACTACAGATGCAGGGGGTGGCAATGGAATCCCTTGCATATTTCTTCAGTTACATTAGCGAACGCCGAGATCAGGAACCGAGCCGCCGCAAGTTTCAGTAAACTGCAATGGCATCTTTGGATATTTACTGGTGTTCATCCAAGATCCTTGCGCAGGAAAGCACTGCCAGAGCAAAATTCATGGCGGCCTGGTTCTAATGAATCCCAACTGAGGTTGTTGGATTCTTATTTTAGAAAACTTCAGGAAGATGCGAAAAAGACTTCTTTGGTTTCTTCGAATAAGACAATGGAATTGCTTGATAGAAGTGGAGAAAGTAGCATAAAGATGAGACTGGAATCTCTAGATGCTTATCTTAGTAAACTTGACGAAGGTAATTTATGTCTATTTGATCCTATGGATGTTAACAACTATTTGATTTTTTATTTTTTTAAAATATTTTTATTTGATGCTTATATTTAATATATTTTTAAATATAGATATAAAATTATAATTTTTAAATTTTTTTTAAATATATTAAAAATTAAAAAATTTAAATATATTTACGTCAATTACATTACGTATCGACACTCAAATCAAAGTTGGAAGTTCTTTAAAATGGTTGATGCCAAGTAAGGCATGATAGAAAGCCAGCGCCCCATAGGCTGCAAAACTGTATTTCCTACTCTTGCAATCGTGATTTTAATTTAATAGAGTACAATCATCCACTAGAGTAATTTCATACGATTACTATTCTTTTTCGTGAAAATTTTTAATTTTTTTAAAATATTAATATTTAAAATTTATATTCGATATATATTTAAATATAAAAATAAAAATATAATTTTTTTAAATTTTTTAAATATATAAAAAATTAAAAAAATTAAATATATCTATATCTAATACGAAGACCTAAATCTGAGTCGCTTAGCTATCAGGACTATTGCCTTTGTTTTGTTTTAGAAGCAACCTTTTCTAAATTCATAAATTGGAAGTGTGGAAAACATGCATGTCTGACAGTGAGTTTCTTTGACTTTCTTCGGATTCAGAATCTGACAACCATGCATCATCATCAGTTGTCGGTGGCCAAAATCTTGAAGACAACCCAATAGCAACTCTATTTTCTGCCAGCAAAAAAGGTGAGGAACCGAAATTCAGAAGTGATATAGGCTTCAGACGAAGGGATGTTTTTAGTGGCTCAAAGAGGTCTGAAGCTTTGCAGCAGTATGATGACGTCTCTGATCTCTACTTAATGTAAATCACTAGCCCTCTTTAAGTATCATTTTATATATGCAGTGTAACTTCTGTTCTTTATTTTTTAAAAAAACTATTCATGTTCGATCAATTTTTGAACATAAGAATAAAGACAAGATCCTTCGAGGATTTGAAAAACTTGGAAAAACTTGAACATGCCTGGATTAGACATATATAAATCTATGTTTTAGTACTAGAAATTTTATGTTTGATGGGTTACATAATCTCTAATATTCTTCTATATTGTTTATGCGGATGCAGAAGTGTATTGGCTTCCATAAACATTGCAGTCTTTCTGTTTGAAATTGCCACTCCGGTTAGAATCTCTGACTTGGAGCTTTTTTCCATCCCTTCATTGTATGGAGCGAAAATAAACGATCTCATTGTGGTTGGAGAATGGTGGAGGCTAGTCACACCAATGTTTCTGGTACAAGATTAAAACAATTGGGTTCGTGTTCCTTTACTGTTCTGTTTTATTTTTATTTATTTATTTATTTATTTTTGCATAACTTCATATTATTTGACAATTTTCGAACAAAGCAATCCTCTTTGATTCTTTAAAGCTATAGATACTTAAGTTTGGCTAGTAATATATCCTTGTGTTAAGCGGAGTTTCCTGACGATGTAGCTAGGCACAACGCAACTTAGCATACTTGCTGGAAGGGTAGCGCAGCTTGGCATAGCTTACTAGCAAATGGACCTTTCCATGGATTGGAGTACTCACTCGATTTAACATAAATTTTTTAATTTAGATTGACCTAGCCTTACTCGAATTATTATTTAATAATAAAAATATATAAATATTAAAATAAAAAATTCATATAAAAATAAGTTTTAATTTCTTATTAATTTATGAATTGTAATTGGGCTTTTAGGTCGGACCCAATTTGAACTTGACAAGAAATCTAAAAATTTTTTGCATCATGGCCCGACCCGTGAATACTTCTATTAGCAAAGTACGGTATAATAATTTGAAACAAGTAGCCAAGCTACATTACTACATAAAGAGCAATGGAGCTAACTTATGAATTGAATGATAGGATTTCTGAGCTTACCCTACTTTTGAAGTGTCTTGAAAAGCATGACTTAAAGGTTCAGATAAGATAATTACTAAGAAGTCTTCTTAACCTTTTTCCTAAAACACAAAAGCTTATTTTCTCTTTGAATAGGTGATGCATTATCATGTGACCAACCTTTTTTTCTCACTAAAGTCCTTCCATGACAAACTATAACTTATTTAAATTTTCCTCTCCCATTAACCCAGTTTTATGCCACTTTCACATGACTAACATCTTGATTTTTCTATTTTCATTCGTAACTTATTTTGATAAGATTAAAAATAGTGATCTAAGAGTTTCATTTTTTTATCTTTTAACAATTTGACAAATTTTGGCTTTTAAGAATCTCTTTATAGCTTTCTTTTACGAAATAACTGCAGCCACCATGTTTTTTATCATTCTTAGCCACCATCTTAATTTATCGACACCAACTACCACTGTACTTACTCTTTAGGTCCAACTTCGATGTTCCTTCCATCTATCTCGCACGACATTTTGTATTATTGATTTGCAACTTTTCTGATTCTACTAAAAAAACCTATTAGTGACTCCACTAAGAATGAGCAATTATATTGAGTAAAATGTTTTTACTTTTATTGGTAGAAACCATGGAAGATTCTATAAAAAATCAAGATGTTTTGGTTCTACCTTACATCCAAGACTTGATGTAGATGATGAGGGCTAATCAGGAAAGTAAGTAAATGTTAAAGGAAAATAATAAGCAAATGATGGAAACCATCTCTACATTTACATCTTTTAATGCCCATTAACCATCAAGTCAAGCTTGTGAACAATGAAAATGGGATCACCTTAAGTAGATCTACCCCTCTCACAAATGGTAATGGAGAAAATAAATTTCATGCATCTAACCTTGATCGTAATAGAAATATTGATGCAACCACAAATTAAGTACTCTTAATTGAAATCTTTTCCTGACAAGCACTTTAGGTGCTAGTACTTCCACCCTTGATGCTCCTTCCCTGGTATTCAAGGCTTTGTTACAAAGAAAAAAAACTTAAATAAAAGAAAAAAGTCTTAACTTCTCTAAATTTGATTTTAAATTATCATATCTAGCTAGCATGGTTGCAAATCTGTATCTTAAGGACTAAACTAGTCCTAAGTTAAATAAATTAAAGGTAAGGCTTGTGATGCGCATGAGCATGTGTAAAGTCTGTGGAAACACTTGGAGTAATTGGGTCGGAGGTTGAGTTAAATTTAAAAGAATTTTCTAATTCCTCACCTCAAAAGGCATACCCTTGGTGTTTCAACCAAATCTTGGCTCTATAAAGTCTTGGAGTCAGATTGCAAAATGTTTAACAGGAAAATTCTTCTCCATTCAATAGAAGGTTACTCTTATTGACTCAAGAAGGGAATATTAAAAACCAAAAGAAGATGTAATGGATTACATCCAAAGTTTTAATAGTTTTAAGTAAAAAGTATTAGATGTACAATGAACTCATGATGAGAAGGAACTGATCAAGGTTTGCATCCAAGGAATGGTGGATGAATTTTAACTTTATTTACATAACTTATTATTACCTTACTTTTCTACTTTAGTAGAGACAACTAGAAGAATTGAATAACACTTTCATGGGAGATAAGAAGCAAATCACCACTTTTCATAGGTGAGAAGATGCTTTTGTTTTTTACCATCCTCAGCTACTTTATTCCTTCATCACGACCACTTGCCATTGAACTTGTTCTTCATGTTTGCTCCAATCTTCCTCTTCATTGTCTCCTATGATCTTTCATTTTGCTAATTTACAACCTTTCATTTTGCTAATTTACAGCATCTCTTCATTATAAAATCTTTTCTACAAAAACATGTTAAAATAATGACAACAAATAAGTTGGATTCATACATTGTTGCCAAACAATCATTGCATAATTATTTTAGTATATTTTACATAAAAGAACTTTACTTTTACTATAGTCTAGTTAGAAGTTGTAGCAATAATTTAGTACTCATCATACGATGTCAACTATTTTATGAATGGTGCATCATTCGTTTAATATGCATGATCTCATTTTTTTTATTTCTATTTCATTAACCTTAATATCTTTGCTTTCATTAATGCCTAATTTGGTGATGCAGCATTCTGGAATTCTTCATGTGGCTCTTGGTTGTTGGGCGCTTCTTTCTTTTGGGCCTCAAGTTTGTAAACATTATGGATCGTTTACATTTTTCTTGATATACTTGCTTGGTGGGCTCTCTGGAAATTTAATAAGCTTTCTTCACACACCAGAACCAACTGTTGGTGGGACGGTAAGCAACATTTCTCTTCCTTCTTCCTTTTCCCTTCTCTACATAGCATAATTCTTAACTGCCTTGCACAAGTATTTGCTCCATATTTGGATTTTACTTGTTTTCAAACTCATTGCAGGGACCAGTTTTTGCTGTAATTGGTGCTTGGCTAATTTATCAAATACAAAATAAAGATGTAATTACAAAGAAAATTTCAGAGAGAATGTTCCAAAAGGCGATACTTATGACAGCTTTTAGCTTCTTATTAAGCAGTTTTGGTCCTATTGATGACTGGTAAGAAATCTGCTATTCATATTTTTTTAACACAATCATTGTAGGAAAGCAAAATTAATACATTCACACTGGTAGAAATTAAAATTGAGTGAAAAAAGTTATGCATTAAAATGGCAGGACACACTTCGGTGCAGCTTTTACTGGAATAACATATGGTTTTTTCACATGCCCTACACTGCAATTGGATGATACATCTTCAAAAACTGGTCAAGAAGATCAAATCACACTTGTCAGACGATATGCTGATCCTTGCAAATCACTCATTGTCTTTACCGTTTTCATTTTGGTTTTCGGCTCTTTGCTTTTCCTTATGGAACCTCCTTTTGACACGGAATTGCCATTAGATGATTTTCATATATAAAAGCTGGACGAAGGATGAAACAAATTCTATAGTTAGTTTGTTGGCAATAATCATGTAGAGTGTTGGCACCTCACTTTGAGATATATTGTAGACATTTTATACAGATTGGAATAAAGTCTTAATGATGGTTTTTCATTGTTTGGTAGTTTTAGGAGTAATATCTCATTTCATTTAATAGTAAAAAAATTCTAACTTAAGTTTAGTATAAGCATTGGAAAATTATGTTGTTACAACATGTAGTTGGCAACCATAAAATGAAAAATTTTGCTATGATGCTTTAAGGTCTTAACCC
>JBBYHO010233919.1:5896-26580 GCA_038382025.1 Adansonia gregorii | reverse complement strand
AAGTTTCCATCCAAGCTTGGGTTGATCTCATCGGATTAATCGAATTACTTGATCGGTGATTAAATTTAATATTAATATAATTATATATTATGTATATATATTTAATTTTTTTAAATTTTTTAATATTTAAATGAATTTGTATAAAAAATACATCAAACATAAATATTAATTATGTATATTTAATAAATAATAAAAAAAATTTAAAGAATATAATAGTAAAACATCACTTTTTATAGGTTTTTATGATTATATATCTAATTAGTAATCAAGGAAACAGTAACCAAATTATATATGCAATTTAAAATCGAACAATATTTGATTTGAGCCTTTAACCATTCTAAATTATTTTACTAATTTGCATGGCTTAAATTACTAAACAGATGTGTCACTGTCTTTTAAAAGATTAAAAGAAAAACATTGCAATTACAGTGACCTAATTTTTGCTCCCCCCCAAAAAAAAGTTCACCTGGTTGATTTTATTTTTGGTATGATCAATACTATTAGATGAATAGAAAAACAAAATTACTAACCATTGCTAGAAATGAAAGAATAGTCAATTCGAAACTTAACTCGGTCTATACAATCAGTTAAAATTTAATAAATTTAAAATTAAAATTTTAATATTTATAATTTTTTTATCTTTATATTATGACTTCTTCCGTTAAAAAAATGCTAATTACTACTTTTGCAATTTGCATATATATGAAATCTTTAATGATTTGTAGAACAAAATCAATGGAGGTGGTTAGCTGTCTTTGTTCAACTGATTCCTTGACTGCTAGTTGCAACTTCCCTAGTTGTCTTATTGAGTCTGCAACTAATTATTAGCATTTAAATGAAAGACACATATGAGATTGGATCAAAATTAAATGTCACATGGTCAATTTGAAATATTTCTCTAATATTGGAGTTCAATTGAGCAATGATAAATTATAAAACGGATAATTTATGTATTCATAATATTTTTATATTTTTTTCAATGATTAAGTAAATATAATTACAAAATAAATTATAAAATATATCAAAAAATTAATTCAGAAGATGATACATGTTATAAATATATTTTATTACTCGAGTTGTATCTTGTTTATTACATTATTTTGATGGTTATTATGTTTATATTGTGCTTTTCTATCATATTCAAAAGTACCAAATCCGATAAATTGAAATGAATTGTTATTTGGACATAAAACCTATCTAACGATCGAGCCTAGATAAGAAATTTCAAATTCAAACCTAAAATGTTGTGTATTAATAAAAAATTATATTTAAATTTAATTATTAGAAATATAAATATTAATATAAAAATAATATTTTGATATTATTGTGAAGAGTAAATGGGCTATTGGTTGGCCTATACCTGCCTAACTCAAGTCCTGATTATCAAATAAAAAAAGTTCGCACCACGACTTGATTTTGCCAAATAGGTTTATTGGACACATAATTCTTTTTTAATAAGTTATTGAAATTTACATCTACTCATGTTGAGTTAGTTTTTTCATTAAAATAACCTCATCAAGTTAGCTTAAGTGATTTAATTTGTCAATAATAAAAATTCGATGATGTAATTTCATAGAGTTAAAAGTTTATGACCTAAATAAAAATTGATGCTAAGATGAATACTTAGAATGTAAATTATCCTAATTTGAGTAATGAAATGTCATTTTTTTATCACTTGTATAAATATAAACAAAAACAAATTATTAAATATGTCAAAATTCTAAATATGAATACAATACATCTATTAAATTCATTTGAGAAATTTCAATTCACTCGTTTCAAAATTCAAATTTGCAAGTTTCAAGATATTACTATGTTTCAAATCAAAGGCACCATCTTGAAGTAGATTTCTTGTTGGCAACTCTTACAAGCATGGATGATGGAAGATTATTGTTATGAACTAAAAAGAGGGGTGAAAAAGGAAAAGATTGTTAAAAAAGGAGCTTGAAATGATTATTTTTCTAGGAAAAAAAAAACTTGGTTAAAACGATGCATTAGTTTCAGTTTATGTCTAATCTTTTCTGTGTCTCAGAAATCATATGAAAGTGGAATATGTCAAATAGATCAAAATAATTTAAAAAAAAAATGGCATTTTCGCTGGTAATGTAACAGTAGAAGAAAAAAGGGGGGAAAGGAAAGGATCTAAGTGGGGGAAGTAATCTCTTGGATACCAAACCATTGTCCTTGGACAAAGCTTTGCCAAAAAACAAGAGAAAAAAAACCCAAAAAAGAAACCAATCATATATATACATATGATTAGTTTCCTTCTCATCAGCAAAGTAATCATATATGCCCTGAAAATAGGAAGTTGATTATCAATAAATTAACCTAAATAAATTATCGGTTATAGGGTTTTCCCTTAAAGAGACATCCAAATTATTATTATTATAAAGGGAGTTGTAGTTTAAACATAGGAAACAAGTTGTAAATATCATAATCCGAATTTAAATCTGTTAGATATCATCTCTTAAGTATGATGATACGAATCATTTTAAAAATCCATAAGCTACTGTTCATTTTGAAATCACTAACTAAGGTCATTTGCTGGTTAGAAAGGTCGGGAATCAATGACAGATTAAGAATTTATATATACTAGATTATGGCACACCTTGTGGGTAGTTAAAAGTTTGTAAATAAAATTTATTTTTTAAAAAATTATAATTAGTGGGTAGTTTTTATTTTTATAAAAAAATATAAATTAATTTGAGCTTAATGAGTTCACTCACTTCATTTTAATCAATTGAGAGTAACATCAAACTTAGTTACTCTCATGATATTTTATATATATATATATTATAAGTTTGAGTTCGATTTTTCAATTTAATGGGCTGATATTTTTGGAATTAACGAAAGAGAATTCCCTCAGATAGTGGAACCTAATATTACCTCTACTAGAAAATTACTATTAGTTAGGATTGCCAAACTTGCAAATAAAATAAGATCTTTGACAAGATTCTTGGTAAATATAATCCTTAAAAGAAAAAGGAAAATTCACGGTCAAATGAAATCAATCCCTTCGGAAAGAGAAAGCGAGCACAGCCCAAAACCCAAAGGGAGCCATGTTATTGTTAAAGATTTGATTTCATATTTTGGAAACGTGGGTGGTCCAAATTAAACTCAAAAGTCATTGCAAAAGACTGCAATTTGCAACTAGGTGGAGTGACTCACATGGCCAAACTTTAAGAATGACTCACTTATTCTTGGATTTTTTTTAATTATTTTTTCCCTTCAAAAATAATATTTCTCACCAAAAAAAAATATTATGGTCATTCAAGTCACTTTGGAAGTGAGACAAAAGAAATCACTCGCAAAAGACAACAATTTTTTTTAATAAAAAAGACATAATTCGAAGATAGAAAAAGAATTAAAGATATTAATATTTGAATTTCAAATACGTTCGATATCTTTTTTTTATAAGGATCGGTACGAATCAATTAGATAAAAATCTTTGGTTAAAATTCAGCTGGATCTGACATAAAAAACAATAAATTCAATGTAAGCAAAGGCCTCCCCCCAACTAAAAATTATTGAAAACTCGCAATGAAATTTGTTTTGACGTGAGCATCACATTTAATTTATTTAGAAATCATTTTACTATTACTTGAAAAAAAAAATATATAAGTTTGCCTTTGGTTAAACATTTACTATAATATTTTACCATTTTTCTCTTCCCAAGACGAGTACACCTAACGGTTTTCCTCGTTCTCGACTCTCTTCCAATGATTTCTTCACTTTATGGAATCGACGGGTGCAAATTCACCGACTCCCAGTAATTATGATAATCGTTGGCCACTCGATCATTTGATCATCTAGAAAGCGGCCAAAAATTCTCCTTTTCTCGGTTTCCTCAATCGGATACGGATTCCACAATATGGGCAATAATATGTTATTTGAATTTTTTATTTTATTTAAATTATTAATATTCGATATTTATATCATTAGCATACGAGAATATAAATTTTTATATATATATTTAAAAAATTTAAAGGCACTAGCATACAATGGTAGGATTATCCGTCAAACATAATTCTACAAAATCCGAATTTCTAAAAAGAACCATTTGAAAGTTGTTTACAAAGCTTTCACAAACCAAATGAATATCCCCTTCTTTTAAACAACGTCAGTCGCGTGGGAGATGAAAAACGTTAGTCACGGTCAGATCAGAAACCACCCGAGTCTGCTAACTTTGTATGTTAGCCATGGCAAGCAAAGCGAGGTCTCGCCCTTAACATATCTAAACCAGAAAAACCGGGCAGCAAGTTGGTTCATTCTGAGCTACCGGCCACTGCAGGTTGCAGATATAGAGGCAGCTTGGGGAAAAGATTGCTGAACCATCATGTTGTTGCTATCAAAAGCATTCGCAGATGATGGACCGCCCTTCACGGTTTGCTCCAAAAGACGAACAACTGACATAAATATCTCCACCCTTGTAACATCCTTGTTTGCCTATACAAGAAACTCGTGTCCAATAACTAGCATAAACAAACCAACGCAAATTTAAAGAAATAACTTACTGCAATTTCGTGTTGAGAAGAAGAAATGAATCATAATGAAGAATACACATCAAACTTCTTTGTAATCCAACTACTAGTTACATACAAACTAACTTACTAGCATTTAATCATAATCTAGTTATTTTAACAAAGTTTGTGGCCCACCCTTCCTGATCAACGACAAAACAATGAACCTATACACTATATATTGAATCAAGATTTCCAACTAAGGCCTAAAGTTTAGTACTTGATAACTTCTCAAACTTGGACTTAGGCGTGTCAGATAAAGGTATTCGTCCAACATGGTGTGTTCAATTTATTTTTTCTTTTTTTAATGTTTTTCCATATATTTGGAAACCCCATTCTTCGCAAAGCATCTGTCACGGTACATAGATGCAGTCACGCAAACAGATCAAGAAGGGTAATATCATCTGTAATAAGTCAACTTAAGAGACAAGTATAAGAGTCCCTACCTCCACAAGCATCTGACGAGGCGGATTCAGATCCTCAACTACAATAGGGCAGATCATAGATTGGGACCCAACCTCAAATGCCCATGTTGCCCCTCCTTCTAAGTTTTCCTTTATCTGCAAACTCAAACAAGAGTAAAATCTTAAGCATTAAAGAGATTCTTGTTCCATTTTTTTCTTTGAAAAGGACAAAACATCAAAAGTGGCATCAACTAAAAATATCTCATTAAGTGTTTTTTAATATGCTCAAACACGTTTTGCTCCCTGTTTACACATGAGATAGCAGCTGCCAAGCACAGCACAAGGCAAATATTTCGTCGGCACAAGCAATTGGTACAAGGTTTGATCTATCAACTCCTTAGAATGTTGGATAATAGAGGAACTAGTTTACAAACATAAACAATATCCATACCTTAGACTCTCCTGTTTGTTTTAGTTTGTCTGCGTGCTTTGTTACACTTTGCAGGAAAAGCATATGCTTGATGGTTTTTTCTAGCAGAGAATCAATGCCACACTGTTAAATCAACATTAAGGATGGGCATTAATGACAATACTTGATTACAGAAAAGCATAGCAAAGAATGATGTGGGTATATGAAGAGGTTAAAATTTGCATTACTTTTGCTCCATTTGGCACGATTTCCCTCAACTCTTTCACTCGATCTTGGATCATCAGGCGATCCCTTGGCCTCGGTCTAGGGTTCTCTCCAGGTTTTAGTCTTTTGCGACTCGGTTTGGTCACTTCATCATTCCTCTTCGAATATGTGATTGAGACACTGTTGTCACGCCTTGAATTATGACCCTACTCAACCTATGAACCGATTTGAGACCCATAAATACATGTAGTTTGAGAACAAGTCCCAGCACCATGCTTGTTACAGCCAGATAGATAAGAACAGGATGGAAGTGATCTGGCTTTCAACAAAGGCTTAGGAAGGCCACCAAGCAACTCCGCTTGCACTTGATTGGAAATATTAACCTGGCCAAAGATTGGAGAACTAGTAGGAACAGAGGAGTTACTGAAATTTGTCAATGTTGTCCTGCAAGAAGCATCGTCATCTGTATGCTTCGCAGTTGATTGTGCACTAGAAACAACTGCACCCAAAAGATGATTAGCAACCACCCGAGAACGAATACCCTGGTCTGTTATCCCTTCGGTAGCTGAAAAAGTATCAGAAAACACATTCTGCATATCCCTAAATAGTGAAGTATCCTTCATTAGATTTTGCATCTTCGAATCTGGTTCCTCAGCAAGCACATTATTCCATTTCCCATTGAGTAGTTTATTCTTTAAATCTACCCCCAACACATCAAACAAGTCATCCCCTGAGGGAGGCTGGATACGTTCATCTTCATACTTAACATTCAAGGATCTAGGACTCAAACCTTTACTTTCATGCTTCAGGCAATCATGAATGGCACTTGGGAGTTGCTCAATAGAAGGCAAGACATCAGCATGGAGCAATTGAATATTAAGTGCTTGAAACAAACCATTATCCATACTTTCTTTCTTTGGAACCAAATCAGCTGGACTGCACCTAGAATCCTCAGAATCATGCCCTTGGTTAGAAACTCCCGAAAGCATACAGGTACTAGTTAATTGACTGGTAAGGATAGATAAAGGAACATCCACTCTAGATGAACCAACTTCTTAAACGCACTCCATGCCAATCGCATGCAAGAGGAAGTAACGTCTTCTAGTTTCTGCAAGCTTGGAAAAATGTATGGGACTGATTTTGGTTTCTTTTGAAAATGTGATGCACAAGCATTTTTGATAACATGATTTTGTAGGCCAGCATCTGACAAAATCTGTTGCTCCATTGATTTTATGCTGCTATGACTGGCAGTCGATTGACCAATTATGGGCTGACAATTGAATCCAGACTGTGAGCTGCAAAAAGAAACTGGAGGTTTCGCCCACAAAGTTGGGTTTGACAGTACTTCAGCACCCAGAACTCCGCTGTCCGTATGACTTTCAAAATTTAGGTTTGGCGTCATATCCGGACCGATTTCTGATTCACGGTAATCATCGTGATATTTAGCCAAACTTTTGGTCAGGCCACGCAATTGAGATGTTGAAGCAGTACCCTGCGAGTTTTCTTGAATCTGTTTAGTCAGGGAAGATGATTAACCGATAATCCCCGAAAGCTGAGATGAATTGCTTTGTTGGTTGCAGCCTGCAGCAACTGAAATCACGGAATTAGTAGACCCATAAATTCCAGCTGAATCCATTGACACGGGCTTTCTAAATGAAATGGGAATCCCAATATTCTCCGTACATTTATTTGTTCCATAGCTGTCAGAGAGAAGAGCTCCAGGGATGCATCCCAAACACAGAATTAAACTCTTTACATCATTCACAAATCCCATGTTCTTCATAATCTGGAGGAAGAACAGGTAAATACTTAAAGCTCGAAAGCGAGTAACGTACCTCTGGCTTACTAAAATCAAACATGCACAGGAAGAAGCAAATTCAGAAAATAGCTGCTGTATAGGTGGCGGCATCCCCTTGCAAAGTAATATTTAAATCCCTTTTCAACCATATATAAAGGGAACTGCAAAGCAATGATATTGCTTTATTTGGTTTCAGATTGGACACTATGCTGTACTGTACGATCCAAAGTGTAGAGTCATCTATATTCATGAAGATGCACAGACACATATGGTAAGTTCCTCTGACATCTCAAAATAAATAAAAATAGATTACTTACAGGCGTGGAAGATCCAAGCTGACGAACACCATGAGGAAAAACAGGAATAACAGCAACAGTCTGCAAAGGATAAGAGTCCAATAATGAAGATAGATGATAACCAAATAATGAGCAAGGGTAGAAATTATCAAACCTGCATGCCGGAGGAAAATGGGAGATGGACCTCATTTAGAACCTAGGAGCATCCACAAAACTGTAAGTTATGCTAAATTCTGTTACTATAACAAAAAACACCACCTCTATCTTTTTCCGAAAAAGAACATTCATGAGAGAGCATTTTATGTATTTGCTTTCGGTTCCCATCTAAAGCTCATTATTGTTAGTCTGAGTACATGCATGGAACAAGAAAAAGTTTGCCAGGTTTTAACATTTGGCGCAAATGATAACTTGGATTTTCTTTAAATTAGTACATGTAGAATCATGCACTCATCGCATGCAATGCAAGCCGCATTTCTTCTTAATCAAGATAGAACTCTCCGTTGTAGCCATTTTTACCTCCGGGGGTTGGGCATCTGTGATGTAATTATTTGCAAGAATCCACTGATGATTTCCAGTAAATGCAGCTCGGCCAACTAACCTGAAAAAAACAACAGTAAGAAGTGTCTCACATATTTGAGTAAAAGAAGGAAAAGAACTTTAAGATATGATATTAGTCCGCAAACGGGAAATTAGAAAATGGAGAAAAGCATACCCTTGACCTACTATAACAACGCGATTATTCATCATTTTGTTAATGAGCAAATCTATTTTGTCCCATGGTTGACTACCAAGCTGAGAGGAAGTTTCCGAACTGCAGCATCCCTCCCGCTCTCCAAATATCAATTCAGGGTTGTGAAGTCCGTTAGCGCATGAAGCAAATAGTAACATTCCTCCAAAATTGGTAACCTGCAAAGCGTAAAATACACAGTTAAGACCCAGAAAGGCAAAGAAAAAACTTTCTTTTTTTAACGCAGACACTCCTTAGGCAAATGATGCCAAAAGTTTAGCCATGAACCCCCCCCCCCAACTGTGTGCTTTTGGTCGTCGATAATCAAAGGAGATGACAAATGAAAATAAATGACGGATAGAGCATTTAAATCCGAGAAATCTCATTCATTTCGGCCAATAAGTTTTAAAAGAAAAGTGAATTGTCCAAGTTTCTAACATTGTTTATTCTCTCTACATTTTCTCCAGCAGCCACACAGACAATGACAAAAAGCAACTAATGCAGATTCTACTGGAGCACTGATAGAAATAGAAAATTTTGCTACGTTTGAAACAGGTGAAAATATGACAGCAGAATCAAACAAAGTAAAGTAAAATTCTGAATCAAAGGATTTTTCAGCAGTAGATCGGTCCAATACAAAGAGGGTTTCTTGTCAAACTTAAATATAGGTCTACTTTTCATTGAGATTCTTTAAGACAAAACAGATATAACCAAAACATGAAGTTCCAAAAACATAAAATAAAAGCAGCATCAGATAACGAACCGAGAAAAAGAATTACAAGATAACAGCAACCAGTCAAACTTTAACATGTCTAAAAACAAGTTTTGCACCTCAAGACCAAAAGCAATAATACCCAAGAAAAGACTTTCATCTACGTTGGATCTCTTCCTCTGTTTGGTTGCCAAGAAAATCATTAAAAAAGTTACAATTGTTTAAAACATCATGAGAGAAAAATACTATAGTCAGTTTAAAGAGCTATAAATTCTAAAAATAGAATCCAACCCCAGAAAAAAGAATGGAAATAAAAAACGAAAAACTCAAAATATGTTTTGTTTCTAGTTTGTTAGCGAAATCAGCTGAAGATACATGCATAAGTCAGTTTAAGTGACACTTCAGTTCACTTGCGTAACCAGACCAAAGCAAGAAAACGTCCACAGCACTATAGAAAAAAACCAACTTTTCTCTTCTTTTCCTTCACTTTTCTCCATAACCAAACAACCCCAAGGGAAAACAAAAAGTAGAAACAAAGATAAGAAAGAAGAAAAAACTTACTTGGTATTCCGGCAGCCGATTTTCCAAAAAACAGCATAAGACCACCGACTCACCCAACAAAGTGACTTCAAAGCTTCTTTCAACAAGCCACCCATAGCTCTTCCCTTTTTTCCTCCTTCTCAAAATATATTGATATTGCAGGCAAAGCAACCAACAAAAACGACTGAAAATGCAATCTTTATAATATCCCACATTGGGAAAAGAAAAAAGGAAAAAAAAAAAAAAGCAGATAAAGCTAACTTCCTCTGCAAGAGCCTCTACCAGCCTGCTTCGTCCTCAACCCACCACTTCTTTTTCTTTCTGGATCCAAATTCCCTGCTATTATCCTCCTGCAACCCCTCCCCATCAACCTTTTTTTGTTTCTAATCTTTAACAAATACTACTATCAACAGAGCCACAAATGAAGAAAGCTTCTTTCCTTCTTTCTTTCTTTTTCTTTTTTTATTTTCTCCTAGATGATGCCACAAGGTTCAAGCTTGAAGATAGCCAAAATTTGCTTCATTTTCTTTACACTTCCAAAAAAAAAAAATAGAAAAATCCCCACGAAAATAGATAGAAACAAAGATTTAGTTGAGAGAGATCTTGGGATTTCTTTCCTTTTATTGTATTTTTTTTTCCTTTAATGTCACTGTTTTGAGTTGAAACTTGGAAGTTCTTTTCCTTATTGCAGTTTCGGGAGCGTTTCACTTTCAGGTCTTTAATTTTTTTTTTTTTTTCCTTCTCATCTGATAGGCAGGGAGTTTAGGTGAAATCACTGTAGATGCCACAAGAACATTTGCTCTTTTTGTTGGTTCTGACTTTTTGAATAAATTATTAAAATGAATTTTTGCAAAAACATATATTATATATATTTTTAAATATAATTTTTTTAATAAATACATATGTTATTTTATTTTAATTTTTATAATGTATTTATATATTGACATGAAATATAATTTTTTAAATATATAAAATATAAAAAATGTCAAATAAATTTATTCAGTCTCATTTCTTCAAATATGCTTTGCAACCCAATTACGTGAACTTCAACTCATTGCAAATTCTACAAATTTGGACCCATAAATTATTTTATTCATTGACGGTGAGAGTTTTAATTTCCCTAAAATATTAATAGAGTAATGTATATTTTAAGTATAATAATTTTTTTAAATAAAATTAATAAAAAAATAAAAATAAAATACATAATAAATTTTAATTATTTCATAAAATTTTAAAAAATTATTCTCAATATGTTAAATGTGAACTTTATATATATAGATATTGAATTCACCTTGTTTCGAATTTTGACTAAAACCATTAGCAAATATAAATTAGTTAGCTATAGGGTGAATAATTCTAAGTTATAACCCAAAAGGTGATAGTGAGCATTTTTGTCGAGCTCATAGCCATTCTCTCCATCCACCTCCCAAAAGTAAGCCTTTTTATTCCTTTTCTCACTTTAAAATAATTTTCTTGGGAAATCAAAATCTTGGTTCCATTGGATTCATGGACAGGCCTTCACGTTCTCTTGGCAATATAACTGTAAATTACATAGATAATTTATATATCTATATTATATTATATATATTATTTTTTTATAATTATATTTAAATTAATTTATATTTTATAAATTTTTATATATTAATAATTTATATTATATTAATTTTAAAATATTTGTATTATTTTTTTCATATTGTATAATTATATTATATTTACCATTGACATATTTACTTTAATGATACAATCAAAGTGGGATCATGATGCATGTACCGAAAAACCTAACATTTTATCATACCAATCAATTAAAAAATTTTGAATAAGAACAAGAAAAAAAATATTATACTTTAATAAGATGATAAGAATTTTAAAATATAATAAAAATAACAAAAAATTTTAATTAAAAATAAAGCATGTAATAACATTTTAATTTATTTATATAATTAAAAAAATTTATCATTAATGTAATAAAATCGAACTCCGCAATTAATTCTTCGTAATGTTTTCAATATTGTTCCTCAACTGTTATCTCATAATAATTACTTTCTTGGTTCTTGTAGTTTTTGTACAACTTAATACAGACATTTCCCACTTGTTTAATCAAATTCAAGGCAATTTAAAAATAACAATTATTTTAAAATTTCTTTCATAGAGAGGGTTTTATAATTCTTTTGCGGTTGTGTTCTTTTCTGATCTTCCTCTTTTTAGGACATATTTTTTTAATGTTTTTTGTTCCCTGACATGTCCCAGTTATTGTCCTAACTTTTCTTTTTAAAATGTCATATAATTAATTATTTATTTGTAAAAAATTAATAATTAAAAAGAAAAAAAAACTCAAAAAATTGCGTGTTGGGGGGGGGTTGGGTTTGTGTGTACTTGTAATGCTTCTATTTCTATAATGTTGCTTTTAGTAATTTATTATTATTAAGTGCTTAATTAAAAATGTTAATTAATCCTTAATTAATAATTAAAATATGGATGGGTAGTTTGCTCGTAAGACCAGTTGGGTAGAAATGCATGACCAAACAAGAGTTCAATTTCCCCATATGATAACTTCTCAACCATTTGATTAAGAACCCAGTTACCTGATTTAAAAAATCAATGGCTGTGTTTGATTATTGTTGGCTACACAAACAAAATATATATATCAATGGTGAATTGAGCAAATAAAGAAATTGGAGGGATGACATAATATATATATATATATATGTATGTAAAGCAACCTATCCATTATCGAGTTGAGGTGAGTTCCGATCATGAAATTTAAAAATTATTTATTCAATTGAATTTTAAGTTGCCCTAAATACTTATTTCATTATTTGATATATTATTAAAATATTATTTTTACATTAATATTTATATATTTTCATAATTAAATTTAAATAATAATTAAAGTCAAACTAATTTAATTTAAATATATAAAATTTTTATAAAACTTCAATTGATATAAATTAAATTAAACAAATAATTCAACTCTCAAATGATCTAGTTGGAAACACATAAGACTGTGCTTCGTTTAGTGCTTTGTTTTTTTTTTTTTCTTTCTTCTTTTTAACTCGGAATCTTATTAAGCAACCAAAAGCAAACTTCTGCTCTGTTACTTTATTTCACCTCTATTCCCTCACCTGCAAGTATTATTTTTTTACATGTAGTTTAGTAATTTTTGTGGGAAAATGGGTTGAAAAAAGATTCTGATTCAGAGGAATCCGAATGTGCTTCTTGTTGACAGTAAATTTTTTTTTTTTAACTGAGAAAATCCCTCTTTTTTTTTTAACCATTGGTTGTTTTGGAGCAGAGGCAAAGGGTATGATTTACTCAATCAAACAATAAAAATAAAAAAAAAAAGGTAAAAAAAAAATTCTGGTATAAAATATGGAGTCTGAAATTTCACCTCAGCAGTGTGATGATAAAACCTCTTCTTTTTTTTTTTTTTTTTTAATGTATTGAAAGTATGTTATGTTCTTACCTTTTAAGTGCCAAATTCTGAAAATACTGAAAATAGTGCACATGATATTGGCGTAAAAAAAAAAAAATCAATTTTTAATGCCAATTATGAGTAAAAAGAAAATCACAATTCAATTGGATTTATGAGCAAATCTAATTATTAATGATCTATGATTTTGAGGTATACAGGATTCTTTGATTAAAACTTTAAAGAGCTAGAACCCTTTATTTCTTTCCTCATGAAATTAGAATTTTAAAAAGTTCAGATTGGTTGTCTCTATATTATATTATTTTTTTAATTTGATTTAAATGAATATTATAATTCTATTAAATATATAGATATTTTATATTAACATTATTAAATAAATATTGGCATAATATTAATATCTAATGAGGTGATAACATGTGATAAAAATTAATTTTTTTCAATAATTATTTTTTAAAAAAAGATCATACGTCACAATCAAATTAAATATTAAATACTATATCAATATTTGTTTAGTGTCATTAGTGTGAAGGTACTATGTATTTGACAGAATCATAGTACAAGTAAAATTAAAATTTTTTTAAAGTAATCAATTGTAAAAAATGATATAATATAAAAAATTATTTCTGTCCTTAATTTAGGTTAAGATATATATATATATATATATAGATAGATAGATAGATGATTATTGAGCTTAATTCTTTATTGAATAGAGCAATCTTTTTTATTAAAACATGAGATGGACAATTTAAGCTGTGATGATTAGGGTTACTGATAATTTTTTGGTTTTCAGTCCAAATAAAGTGAATGGCAGCTAATGTAATGCGCTAACTGCAGCTGATAGAACCCATTTTTTCTTCTTCTTAAAGTCTAAAAGTTCATGCATTTTTTTGTACGCTTATTAAGCACTTGCATGAAAATCGCATGTCAATATATATATATATATATACACACACGGTTTCTCCATACTCTGAAGTATTTGTTCCTTTAGGTTATGTTTCCAAAATTCAAGGATATGTTTTAGGATTGTACAATCTTTCCTTCTTTCTTTCTTTCTTTCCTTCTTTTTTTTTTTTTTTGTGTGTGTCTTGTAAAATTAAATAAACCCAATCTAATTTTAAATTACTTTTCATTATTTGTTTTTATTTGTAAAAACATATAAATATAAAAAAAATTGGTCAAAAATATGTGTTTGTTAATAAAATATTGAACTTTTTAATTTTAGTGATTATAAATCAATATCTCCAGAATAAAAAATTATAAAAAAAAAATGAATTGTAAAAAGTATGGGAAAAAAGTAACAATAGAAAAATAGAGCCTTAACAATACTATGGAGTAAGATTTCCAAAAAGGCATGCATATGTATAGCAAATTAAATCAATTTTGCGTTGAGTATTTGTTTGGTTAGGTGAAGAGAAAATTGAAAAAAAAAAATTAAAGGAGGAAAAATGTAATTAAAAAGATAGAAATATGTTTTTTTTCTATTTATGTATTTGATAGGAAAGAAAAAGAAAAAGTGAAAAGAAAAAATAATTTTTCTTTCAATTCATTGCTGGTAAAATGGAAAAATAATAATAAAGAAAATAAAATTTTTATTATTTTACAATTATATTATTTATTAATTAAGATAAAAATAAATTTGAATAAATAATAAATAATTTTTTACATAGACATGTAACACATATTTCTCATATTAAAATTTGGTTCACAAAATTGGCAAGTGTTCCACCGCCGTCATACCCTTTTCATTTTTCAAAACGGGGATGATATGATTCAAAGCTATAAACAAATCATGCAAAAACTAAAGCTTAGCTTAGTTGGTAACATTCAACAGCTTTAGAATTTGAATTGTAGCAGTTATAACATTTCTCTTATTATCGAGCTATAGTCTACTTTGTTAAAGAAAAATTGCACAAATTATTTGGAGAAGAGATAAGCCACAATGGCAAAACAAACAAACGATAATCTTGACTATAGAGATGTTAATTACCAATTAATATATGTTTTATTTTCCTAAATCCGATTTGGATTGTTCATCTTCACTCTTAGTTTCTCACACACATGACAAATAAAAAAAATCATTTTACGTATTATTGTTTGCCTTAAGCATAAGATTTTATCTAATTTGATAGTATGTTATACAAGAAATTTATTGGATGGGTATCACACATCATTTTTTGAGATGACCCCCACGTTCTAGAAAACCATGCATTCTCCAAATTTGTGTATTTAAAAGGTATATTAAAGTAATAATCTAATTGGATTAGCTAATGACTTTTTTTTTTCCTTTAGTATCAAATTGGGAACTACATCTATGAAAGTAAGTCCATTTTCCCGTTTTATGGAAAATGACAACTTTATTTTTTTTCTTCTTATTGCTTGAAACTATTGAAATATATATATATATATATATACACACACACACACACATATACATACATGCATACATATATGAAATTGTTAGTTTTTAATTTTGTAAGTGGAAGTTAAAAAAATTACCACATTTTATTCTTTTAACCTTTAAATATATCTTAAAAATAAATAATTATTTCATAAATCGACAGTGAAAAGAAAAAATTTTATAAAGAGTTAGTAGAATGACACATATCCCATAATATATATTTAAAAAATAAAAATAAATAAATAAGATACGTGTCACCTTCAAATAATATTTATAAAAAATTTTTATTTTACAATCGATATATAAAATAATTATCTTTTAAAAATATATGTTAAATCACCGATCTTTTAAAAATATATATTAGATCGGTGGTAACAAGGCTAAATTTTGGGTATGGGCTTCAAAATTGAAAATTGTTACTAATTTTGGACTGAAAAAAAAGGGAAAAGACAATTAGTTTCTTGCAGAATAAAGTTGGGCCTGAAGAAAAACAAAGTTTGAAAGAAGAAAGAAGGAAAAATTCAATCACATTTTGAGTGGTCGTCGACCAAAATGTTAACCACCAAAGTTGCTTTAGCTAGGGCTCGGCTTATTCCCAAAGAGATTAAAGTCTAGGGCCTATGTACTTCGGCTAAATTTTATTTACTTTTAAATGTTGGGTTTGGATGGGTAAAAGACCAAATTAATCTTCTTGATGAGTGGGCTATGAGGCTTGTTTGGTGTCCAATCCATGAAATTGATGTTGCTATACAATGCAATGTTATAAAATCAAATAGGAAGTCGAATCGATTAGATTTTTATTTTTTATTTAATTGATTAAATTGATTAATTTTATAAATATATATTTTTATGTGTAAATATTAATATAATATAAAATAAATATTAAATAGTTGACAATTAACAAAAAAAATATATTTGGTTTAATTGTATGATTTTTTAATATAAAACTAAGATATTTGTAAAATTAAAATTTTGAAAAAAAAAAATATATAAAGTTAGATTATTTATCGGTTCAACCTAGTTTTTAATGAGTTGAACCAGTTTTTGATTGATTCGACTATTACTTAATTCTTACATCGATTCAACTAGTCCACATGGATCCAATCTTTTTTTTTTTTTAAATTCCATTATATAATGGCAAACATCAAGTGCTAGATAAGTTTAAGTCTACATTTGAATTTAATTCACAAGACAAACCAAGAGCTCCAACTCCTCTCTTTTACCAATTAGGTTAAATCTTTTGTGGGTGATTATCATTTTCTATTGTACAATACATGAAGAAATATGATTTAACTCTAATGGTTTAAATTATTAGTGATGGTTTCTAATTCTAAATAAATTACAATATTTTCCAAAAAATTTCATAATTTTCTACTTTACCAACTAAAAGTTTGATTTGAAAAATTAGTTTTTTATTTGCTTTAGGTAAAAGATAATGCCCCCAAGCAAGAGCTAAGATTTGAATGTCGGCCTTGGAGGACCAATCCTTGCAGCATGACTTAAAATTTACTTAGACCTAACTTAAATGATAAGTAAGAGGAAGGTTCAATGAATAATGATTTTAATTCATTTTTTAGTTAAATTTTCACCTCTATACTAACAAAAAAAATCAAATTAAATAAGTAATAAAAGAAAGTAAGCAGCTCAAGAATACAAATAAAGATGGAAATAAACAACTCCATTACTACAAGTGTGACAATTGTGACAACATATGACATGTGTCACTTCTATAAACTGGTCCGAAGAATTTCATTATTTGGTGGAGCAGTATCTCAGTTTGCACCTTTTATCATATGACACACTATATATATATATATGCATATTATATTCTAATCAAGGTTTGAAGAGCCATGTTAAATTGTACAGAATTAATCTATGAGAAAAAACAATATCATGATCTTGGCCTTGGTCTTGAAAGAGAAAGGCACTCTCTTCTCTTTTAGGATCATATATACTTTAAGTTCTTGTACCCAAAATTTTGTTTATGCTTTGTGAAGCACCACCTAACTTCCTAACCCATGTAGAGATTACAAATGTAAGGATTCCCATACTTTTATTAATTTTAATTATTATTATTATTATTGATGATCTTCATGAGTAATGGCCATAAATACAAAATAATACTATTTTTTTTTTTATTTTTTGGAAAAAAAATGGAAGGGAGCTTAAAACGTACGTAGGCCAAGTGGCCTTCAAAAGTTGATGAGTTTTATGTCATGACACAACTTTCATGGACCACATCGATTTCTCTTTTTATATGTAGGTATATATATATATATATTGATTGGTACTATGTATTTAAAACAGTGCAAAGGTCGGATTAAATTTAAATAATAAAAAATTTATTTATTTAAAACACGATACGATCCAACAATGGGTTATTTACTTTAGTTTGTTTCTTCCTTTAGAGTTATCTCATATATATATATAGACTCAGAGAAAGAATTAAGACAGGTCATTAAATTAGTTTTTGAAGAAATAAATGTCACCAAATAAACACTTATTGCTTAGGAAAAAAAACTTTGTAATTAGGTCTCGCATTCTTAATAATACCTCTTAGTTTAATTTCACAACACAACCACTATATATAATGGAAATAATAATGCATAGTCCCATGATTAGACCGCGTGGGAAAAATCTCAAGCATTATTCGACCACTATAAAAGAATTTGATACGTCCTAGTCAGATGCCTTACCAAGTTCAATGTGCAGCATTTAAGGTTAAACCTCTTTGACATAATGATAGCGGCATTCCCCAAATACCCACTTACAATTTAACCCTAATTTATATATTTTTTAAAGAGATGAACTCAAAACTTTTTTAATATCAAATCTTTAAAATGATTGCAAAAATCAATCATACTAAATTTTATGTTCAAAATTTTTATATTTAAGAAATATATATATATATATAACAGATGAAAGTTTTTTACATCAAGTGAATAATTAGACATATTTAATTTACTTTAAAATTCAACATGCATGATCTACGTAGATAAAACATGAAACATAATCAATTAAATTAAATAAATACAAATCATCTAAAGAGTTACATAAGTATATAAAATTAAATTAGCTTTACATCACTTTAAATGAATCCCTCCTATATATATATATATATTTGTATTGATGATTTATACCAAGTGTTATCCAAGTATCATGTTTTGGTGGCAAAAATGGCGAGAGATAATTTGACAAAGTTGTAATCGGGCTTTTCATTAACGAAAAAAAGTGGTCCTTCCTTTTCACTTATGTTAGTACTTGCTAGATTTACAGGTTCATGCATCTGTTTTTTGGAGTCAATCATTACTTGACCAAATTCCTTTTTTTGTTTTCAAAAACAAAGTTATAGACTTCAAGTTAAAAGGCAACAGAAAAGAATCTAAAGTGTTTACCATCAACCCTTTTCTTCTCTCGATTGCATTATTTAACCTTCTAGATTAACGTTACAGAGATTCAAAGCACATGGACTATCCTTTAAGGAATGAGATTTGAGTTAGAGTCTTATAAAACTTTATTTTTTCAAAGAAAAAGATAAAACTATAAAGATAATTTACGCTTCAACCTAAAACAAATAATATCTCATAAGAAGTATAAATTTCAAGATCCTTGCGTCAACAAATTGTATGACTATTTATTCTCACTGGTAAGGAAGGAAAAAAATTGTTTCTAATGCTTAAGTTCAAAGCACATGCGTAGAAATGAGTTCACCAAATACACGTTGATAGACAATCATTTTCCTGCATGCTTTCCAACTAACACGTTTTCAAGTGCTGGATTATGTTTGGACATGATATTTTTTATTGAAAGACTTCCTTAGGTAAAATATTATTTTTTATTTAAAGTTAATTATAAAATATATAAATATTATATAAAATTTTAATATTTTTAAATAGTAAAATGGTTAGAAAAATCAAAACGGATTTGGATTGGCATTAGGTAAGGAAGTTGAAAAAAATTTAGGTCGCGACTAAACCATGAACGCATCTATTTTAACTAATGCTTGAATTCAAGAAACTAATGTATACAAATTAAACTTCATAAATAGAACAAAATTAATTGAATTTGTGGACCTTGGCATGATTCTAATTGAGCTTCAAACAAAATAATTTTCAGGTTTATACTCAAAGTTATTATGTTATTTGATTTGTAATTTAAAATACATTTAAAAATGTTAATGAATTTACTTGAAATAATATGTTAACATTTTAATAATATTATAAATATACGTAAGTATTATACTTGAGCAAATCTAACTTCAAATTAAGTTTGACGTATTAAAAAAATATTATTTAAATTTGATTTGACTCATGAATACTTTTTATACACAGTTATAAACATCTCTTACATGTATGCCTCGTAGATAAAGAGTAATATTGGTGGTCCAAATTATGTCAAATAAGTTCATGAATCATGAACGAGTATTTATATGTTTGGAGATTAGTCTTCAAAAGTTAAATGTGAAAGTGCAAAATCCTTAGTTAAACTTTAAGAGAAACTGACCCATGCTGTTTCATGCTAATTAATCCTATAAAATTCAATTATACATAAAATATGAAAGTTAAATCCATATTATATATATATATATACACACACACACACACACACATATATATATATATATATATATATGCGTTGGCAGTCATCCTTGCACTTAAATCATATGTCAACGTGCATGAAGCTGCCTGGTATTGCTTTTCAAGATTGATGTAAATTTTTGCACCTAATTTTTTCTGCAGAGTGCTTTTGATGTTACATGTTATAATATATATATATATATATAAACCATGACAAAAGAAATCCAAAAATAATTGACCACAGAAACTACTTCGTAAAGTTTTAACTTAAAAAAAAAGTGAACAAATCTTACAAAACCAATCGTTTTTCAACAGCCGAATTTTATCCAAAATTATTTAACTATGTTTATCATTTTTACGCTATTCATATTTGACATATGTTGAATATATATTTCAATACAGATGCGAATATAAAATTTTTTAAATATGTAAAAAAATTTTAAAAGTATATTAAATATATATGTATCGCATATATATCTGTATCAAACACTCAATTCACAATCCAAATAATATAATTAATTAAGTTTAAATATAAATACTCCTTATATCTATTCCGCTATTCATCTGCAAATAATAATATATCGTTATATATTAAGAAAAATAATCAAAATATTTAATCTCAAATAGAATTTGTCCAACTTTATATTA
>JBBYHO010233918.1:0-92165 GCA_038382025.1 Adansonia gregorii | reverse complement strand
TTTCCTTAGAATCAACACATTCTCCTTATTAGGATACATGGTTTTGATGCTTTGGTTTTTCAAGAAAAGCTTTTCTTTCCACCATTTTTCTTAGATTCAAAGTTTATCCCTCAAATGGTACAAAACTAGATTCTCATAATAATCTCCAATCTTTTGGTGATTGGGCACTATAAAAGCATTCTCTTTATTCGAATACTTGGTTTTGATGCTTTGGTGTTGCAAGAAAAGCTTTTCTTTCAACCATTTTCCTTAGAATTAAAGTTTACGTATCAAATGGGGTAGTCATGAATTTTGGTAAAAATCTCCATTCTTTTGATTATTGGGCACCATAAACATATTCTCCTCATAGAGATACACCATTTTGATGCTTTGATTTGTAAGAGATGCTTTTCATGCCATCATTTTCCTTAGAATCAAAGTTCATCTATCAAATGAGATAAACTTGGATTATCGTAATAACATCCATTCTTTTATGGATTGGGCACTAGAAACACATTATTATCATTGGATACATGGTTTTGATGCTTTGGTTTTCCAAGAAAAGCTTTTCATTCCACCATTTTTCTTATATTTAAAGTTCGTTTCTCAAATGGGACAAAACTGGATTCTTGTAATAATCTCCAATCTCTTGGTGATTGGGCACTATAAACATAATTTTCTAGCTGGGGCACATGATTTTAATGCTTTGGTTTTGCAAGAAACTCTTTTCATTGCACCTTCCTCTGAATTAAAATTCATCCCTCAAATAGGGTGAACCTAGATTCTCATAATAATCTCTAATCTTTTGGTGATTGGGCACATAAACACATTCTCCTTATTGAGATACATGGTTTTGGTACTTTGGTGTTGCAAGAAAAGCTTTTTTCTGCCATTTTCCTTAGAGTAAAAGTTTGCTTGTCAAATGGGCCAACATGGATTTTGGTAGTAATCTCCATTCTTTTGGTTATTTTGCACTCTGAGCACAGTTTCCTCATAGGGATACACCATTTTAATGCTTTGATTTAGCAAGAGATGCTTTTCACTCCACCATTTTCCTTAGAATCAAAGTTTGTTTGACAAATGGGATAAACTTAGATTCTCATAATAATATTTATTCCTTTGGGAATTGGGCACTATAAACACTATCTACTCTTTAGGTTACATGGATTTCATGCTTTGGTTTTGGAGGAAAAGTTTTTTTTTCTCTATTTTCCTTAGAATCAAAGTTTATCCCTTAAATGGACAAACTTGTATTGTAATAATAATCTCTATTTATTTAGTGATTGGGCACTGTAAACACATTCTCCCTATTGGGATGCATAGTTTTGATGTTTGGTTTTCCAGGAATAGCTTTTCTTTCCACCATTTTCCTTAGATTCAAAGTTCATCCATCAAGTAGGACAAGCATGGATTATCATAATAATCTCCATTCATTTGGTGATTAGGCATTATAAACACGTTTTCCTTGTAGGGATACGCGATTTTGATGTTTTAATTTGGCATGAAAAGCTTTTCATTTCACCATTTTCCTTAGAATTGAAGTTCGATTATCAAATGGGACAAACCTAGATTGTCAAAATAATATCAATACCTTTGGTGATTAGGCACTATAGATAAGTTCCCTTCGTTGGGATACATGGTTTTGATGCTTTGGTTTTCAAGGAAAACCTTTTCTTCCCACCATTTTCCTTAAAACAAAAGCTCATTTGTCAAATGGGTTAAACTTGGATTATCATAACAATCTCTGTTATTTTGGTGATTGGCACTATATACACATTCTCCTTGTTTGGAAATATGGTTTTGATGCTTTGATTTGGCAAGAAAAGCTTAACATTCTACCATTTTTCTTAGAATCAAAGTTCGACTGTCAATTGGGACACACTTGTATTTTAGTAATAATCTCGATTCTTTTGGTGAAAGGGCATTATAAGCACTTTCTTCTTATAGGAATACAAGGTTTTGATGTTTTCATTAGCAAGAGGCATTTTTCGTTACACCATTTTTTTAGAATCAAAGTTCATTTATAGGACAAACTTGGATTCTTGTAATAATCTCTATTCTTTAGGAGATTGGGCACTTTAGACATGTTTTCCCCATTAGGTTGCATGGCTCTGATAAATTGGTTTTGTAGGAAAAGTTTTTTTTTTCCATTTTTTAGTAAATCAAAGTTCAGCCCTCAAATGGGACAAACTTGGATTCTATTTACAATCTCCAATCTTTTGGTGATTGGGCACTATAAATGCATTCTCCTTATTGGGATGCATGCTTTTGATGCTTTGTTTTTGCAAGAAAAGCTTTTCCTTCTACCATTTTCCATATAATCAAAGTTTCTCTGCCAAATGGGATGAACAAGGATTATCATAATAATCTCCATTTATTTAGTGATTTTACGCTATAAACACATTCTTCTCATACACGTACATAATTTTGATGCTTTGATTTGGTAAGAGAAGCATTTCATTCCACCATTTTTTTTAGAATCAAAGTTCATCCCTCAAATAGAACAAACATGGATTCTCATAACGATATCCACTTTTGTAGGGATTAGGCACTAAAAACATATTCTCATAGCTAGAATAGACGACTTTGATGCTTTGGTTTTTCAAGAAATGCTTTTTTTTCACCATTTTTCTTAGAATCGTAGTTTGTCCATCATATGGGATAAACTGGGATTATCATAATACTCTTAATTCTTTTCGTGATTTGGCACTATAAGCACATTCTCCTCATTGGTATACATGGTTTTAATGCTTTGACTTGGTAAGAGAAGCTTTTTGTTCCACCATTTTCTTTAGAAAAAAAGCTCATCCATCATGGGACAAACACGGATTCTTGTAATAATCTCCGTTCTTTTGGCGATTGGGCACTATAAACACATTTACCTCATTAGATTACATGGTTTTAATGCTTTGGTTTTGCAAGAAATGCTTTTTTTCACTATTTTCATAAAATCAAAGTTCATCCCTTAAATAAGAGAAGCTTTTCTTATCATAGTAGTCTCCATTTATTTTTTGATAGGCACTATAAATGCATTCTCCTTATTGGGATACACGATGTTGATGTTTAGATTTGGGAAAAGAATCTTTTCATTCCACCATTTTTCATAGAATAAAAGTTTGACTGTCAAACGGGACAAACTTTGATTCTAGAAAAAATATAAATTCTTTTAGGGATAGGCACTATAATCACATTATCTTCATTAGGACATAAGGTTTTGATGCTTTGGTTTTCCAAGAAGAGCTTTTCTTTCCACCATTTTCATTGGATTAAAGTTCATCCCTCAAATAGAACAGACCTAGATCTATAATCTTCTAGCTAGGACACATAGTTTTAATGCTTTGCTTTTGCAAGAAACACTTTTCTTTTCCCCTACTTTCTTTAGAATCAAAGTTCATCCCTTAAATGGGATAAACCTGAGTTCTCATAATAATCTCCAATTTTGGGTGATTGAGCATTATAGATACATTCTACTTATTAGGATACATGGTTTTGATGAGCTAGTGTTGCAATAAAAGCTTTTCTTTCAATCAATTTCCTTAGTATCAAAGTTTTCTTGTCAAATAGGGTAAACATAGATTCTGGTAATAATCTTCATTCTTTTGGCTATTGGGCACTATAAACACATTTTCCTTATATGCATACACCACTTTGATGCTTTGATTTGGCAAGAGATGCCTTTCGTTCCACCATTTTCCTTGGAATCAAAGTTCATCAATCACATGGGATAAACTTTGATTCTCATAATAATCTCTATTTTTTTAGGGATTGGTCACTATAAACATATTCTCCTAGCTGGGACACACGATTTTAATGCTTTGGTTTCTTGCGAAACACTTTTCTTTCCATGACTTTCCTTAAAATCAAAATTCATCCCTCAAATGGGACAAACTTGGATTCCCATAAGAATCTCTATCCTTTTAGTGATTGGGCACTATAAACCTATTCTTCTTATTGGGATACATGGTTTTAATGCCCTGGTTTTACAAGAAAAGCTTTTCGTTCCCCTATTTTTGATGGAATCAAAGTTCATCTATGAAATAGGACAAACATGCATTATCATAATAATTTTCATTCATTTAGTGATTAGGCACTATAAAAACATTCTCCTTCTAGGGATGCATGGTTTTTATGCTTTGATTTGGCCAGAGAAGTTTTTCATTCCATCATTTTCTTTAAAAGCAAATGTCATCCTTCAAATGGGACAAACTTAGTTCTTTATAACAATCTCCACTTTTTTGGGGATTAGGAATTATAAACACATTCTCCTAGCTAGGACACACAATTTTGATGCTTTAGTTTTGCAAGAAATGCCTTTCCTTCTACCATTTTCCTTATAATCAAAGTTTATCCCTTAAATGGTGCAAACTTAGATTCTCGTAATAATATCCATTCTTTTAGGGATTGGGCATTATAAACACATTCTTCTCATTGGGATACATAGTTTTGATGCTTTGGTTTTCCAATAAAAGTTTTTTTCCCACCTTTTTCCTTTGATTTAAAGTTTGCCTTTCAAATGGAACAAACCTTGATTCTCATAATAATCTCTAATCTTTTGTTGATTGGGCACTATAAACACATTCTCTTAGTTGGGACACATGGTTTTAATGCTGTGGTTTTGCAAGAAACGTTTTTTTCACCATTTTCCTTAGAATCAAAGTTCATTCCTCAAATGGGATAAACCTAGATTCTTTAAATAATTTCTACTAGTTTGGTGATTAGGCACTATAAACACATTCTCCTTATTGGGATTCATGGTTTTGACAATATGGTCTTACAAGAAAAGCTTTTTTTTGACCATTTTTCTTAGAATCAAAGTTCGCTTGTCAAATAGGAAGAACATGGATTCTTGTAGTAATCTCCATCATTTTGGTTATCAGGCGGTTTATACACATTGTCCTCATAGGGATACATGATTTTGATGTTTTGATTTGGTAAGAGATGCTTTTCGTTCTACCATTTTACTTAGTATCAAAGTTCATTCGTCAAATGTGACAAACTTGGATTTCATTATAATCTTTATTTTTTTGGGGATTGGGCGCTATAAACACGTTCTACTCATTAGGTTACATGTTTTTCATGCTTTGGTTTTGTAGGAAATGATTTTCTTTCCTCTATTGTCCATAGAATGAAAGTTCATCCCTAAAACAAAATTAAATTGGATTATTATAACAGTCTTTATTTATTTAGTGATTGGGCACTATAAACATATTCTCCCTATTGGTATACACAATTTTGATGCTTTGGTTTTCTAGGAAAAGTTTCCCTTACCACCATTTTTTTTAGATTCAAAGTTCATTCATCAAGTGGAACAAACATGGATTATTATAATAATCTCCATTCATTTGGTGATTGGGCACCATAAACCTATTTTTCTTGCAAGGATACAAGATTTTGATGCTTTAATTTGGTAAGAGAAGTTTTTATTCCACCACTTTTCTTAGAACCAAAGTTTGACTATCAAATGGGACAAACTTAGATTCTTATAATAATATCCATTCTTTTGGGGATTGGCACTATAAACACATTCTCCACACTGGGATACATGATTTTGATGCTTTGGTTTTCCAAGAAAAGCTTTTCCTTCCACCATTTTCCTTAGATTTTATGTTCATCCTTTAAATGGGACAAATTATATTATTGTAATAATCTCAAATTTTTTGGTGATTGGACACTAAAAACATATTATCCCTACTAGGACACAGTTTTAATGCTATAGTTTTGCAAGAAACGCTTTTTTTCCACCACTTTCCTTAGAACTGAAGTTTATCCCTTAAATGGGACAAACCTAGATTCTCATAATAATCTCCAATCTTTTGGTGATTGGGCACTATAAGCACATTTTTCTCATAGGGATAAATGGTTTTGATGATTTGGTGTTGCAAAAAAAGCTTTTCCTTCGATCATTTTCCTTACAATCAAAGTTTGCCTGTCAAATAAGAGGAACATGGATTCTGGTAGTAATCTCTACCCTTTTGGTTGTTGGGTAGTTTAAAGAAATTTTTCTCATAGGGATACACCATTTTGATGCTTTGATTTGGCAAGAGATGCTTTTTGTTCCACCATTTTACTTAGAATCAAAATTAGATCGTCAAATGGGACAACTTGGATTCTCATAATAATCTTTATTCTTTTGGGGATTGGTTGTTATAAACATGTTCTACTCATTAGGATACATGGTTTTCATGCTCTGGTTTTGCAGGAAATGCTTTTCTTTTCCCTATTTTCCATAAAATAAAAGTTTATTCCTCTAATGGGATAAACTTGGATTATCGTAATCGTCTTTATTCATTTAGTGATTCACACATTCTCCTCATTAGCATACATAAATTTGATGCTTTGGTTTTTTAGGAAAAGCTTTCCTTTCCACCATTTTCTTTAGATTCAAAGTTCATTATTAAGTGGAATAAACATGGATTATCAGAATAATCTCCATTCATTTGGTGATTGGGAACCATAAACAAATTTTCCTTGTAGGGATACAAGATTTCAATGCTTTAATTTGGTAAGAGAAGTTTTCATTCCACCGCGTTCCTTAGAACCAAAGTTCGATTGTCAAATAGGATAAACTTGGATTCTCGTAATAATATCTATTCTCTTGGGATTAGGCATTATAAACACATTCTCCACATTGGGATACATGATTTAGATGCTTTGGTTTACCAAGAAAAGCTTTTCTTTCCACTATTTTCCTTAGTTTTAATGCTTATCCTTCAAATAGGGTTAACCTAGATTATTGTAATAATCTCTAATCTTTGGTGATTGGGCATTATAGACACATTTTCTTTCTTAGGACACATAGTTTTGATGCTTTGGTTTTGCAAGAAATGCTTATCTTTCCACCACTTTCCTTAGAATAAAGTTCATCCCTTAAATGTGATAAACCTAGATTCTCATAATAATTTCCAATATTTTGGTGATTGGGCACCATAAACACATTCTACTCATAGGGATACACAGTTTTGATGCTTTAGTGTTGAAGAAAAGCTTTTCTTTCCACCATTTTCCTTAGAATCAGAGTTTTCTTGTCAAATTGGGCAAACATGGATTCTGGTAATAATCCCAGTCTTTTGGTTATTGGCACAATAAATAGATTCGCCTTATAATGATATACCATTTTGATGCTCTAATTTGGTAGGAGATGCTTTTCATTCTACCATTTTACTCAAATGAAAGTTCGGCTATCCAATGAGACAAGCATGGATTCTTGTAATAATTCAATTCTTTTAAGGATTGGGCACTATACACATTCTCATTAAGATACTTGGTTTTGATGCATTAGTTTTCCAAGAAAAATTTTCCTTTCCAGCATTTGCCTTAGATTCAAAGTTCATTCGCCAAGTGGGACAAACATGGAATATCATAATAATCTCCATTTGTTTACTGATTAGGCATCATAAACACGTTTTCCTTGTAGGGAGAAATGATTTTGATGCTTCAATTCAGCATGAGAAGCTTTTCATTCCACAATTTTCCTTAAAATTAAAGTTCAACTATTAAATGGGACAAACCTAGATTCCCAAAATAATATCCATTCTTTTGGTGATTGGGCAATTTAATCATATTCTCCTCATTAGGATATATGGTTTTGATGCTTTGGTTTTCAAAGAAAAGCTTTTATTTCTACCATTTTCCTTAGAATCAAAGTTCATCAGCCAAATGGGATAAACTTGGATTCTTATAAAAACCTCCATTATTTTGGTGATTGGGCACTATAAACACATTCTCATCATTTGGATACATAGTTTTGATACCTTGATTTGGCAAGAGACGCTTGTCATTCCACCATTTTTCTTAGAATCAAATTTGGCTATCAAATAGGACAAACTTAGATTCTAGTAACAATCTCCATTCTTTTGGTGAATGGGCATTATAAACACTTTCTCCTTGTGGGAAACAATATTTTGATGCTTTGTTTTAAGAAGAGGTGTTTTTTGTTACGCCATTTTTCTTAGAATCAAAGTTCGCCTGTCAAATGGGATAAACTTGGATTTTCGTAATAATCTCCATTCTTTTAGAGATTGGGCACAATAAACCTATTCTCCTGAATAGGACACATGGTTTTAATGCTTTGGATTATAAGAAAAGCTTTTCCTTCCACCATTTTCCATAGAATTAAAGTTTGTCTATCAAATGGGACAAACATGGATTCTAGTAATAATCTTCATTTTTTTTGTTATTAGGTACTATAAAAACATTCTCCTCATAAGGAAACACTGTTTTGATGCTTTGATTTGGTTGTAGAAGCTTTTAATTCCACCATTTTCCTTAAAATCAAATTTGAACTGTCAAAGGGGATAAATTTGGATTCTTGTAATAATACCATTCTTTTGGTGACTGGGTACTATAAACCCATTCTCCTCAATATACATGGTTTTGATGCTTTGGTTTTGCAAGAAAAGATTTTTTTGCCACCATTTTCCATAAAGTCAAAGTTCATCTATCAACAAACATGGATTATTGTAATAATCACCATTTATTTTATGGTTAGGCTCTACAAACACATTTTCCTCTTAAGGATACATGGTTTTCATGCTTTGATTTGGCAAAAAAAGCTTTTCATTCAACCTTGTGCTTTAGAATCAAAGTTCATCCCTCAAATGGGATAAACTTGGATTTTCATATAAATCTTAACTTTTTTAGGGATTAGGCATAGTAAACACATTCTCCTCATTGGGATACATGGTTTTAATGCTTTGGTGCTACAAGAAAAGCTTTTCCTCCCACCATTTTCCTCAGTGACAGAGTTCACTTGTTAGATGGAGCAAACATGGATTTTGGTAGTAATCTTCATTCTTTTAGTTATTGGGCACTATAAATACATACTCTTCATAGGGATATGCTATTTTGATTCTTTGATTTGGCAAGAGGCACTATTCATTCCAAAATTTTCTTTAAAATGAAAGTTCAGCTGTCAAACGGGACAAATTTGGATTTTCATAATAATATCCATTTTTTTGGTGACTGGGCACTATAAACCTATTCTCCTCATTGAGATACATGATTTTGTTGCTCTGGTTTTGTAATAAATTTTTTCTTTCCACCATTTTTGATAAAATCAATGTTCATCTATCAAATGGGACGAACATGGATTATCATGATAATCTCTATTCATTTGGTGATTGGGCACCATAAACACATTTTTCTCATAGGGTACATAGTTTTGTTGCTTTCGTTTGGCATGAGAAACTTTTCATTCCACCATTTTCTTTAGCATCAAGGTTCATCCCTTAAATGGGACAAACTTGGATTCTCATAATAATCTCCATTCTTTAAGGATTGGGCATTATAAACACATTCTCCTAGCTAGGACACACAATTTTAATACCTTGGTTTTGCAAGAAATGATTTTCATTCCACCATTTTCCTTAGAATCAAAGTTCATCCCTCATACAGGACAAACTTGGATTCTCATAATAATCTAAATTGTTTTGGTGATTGGGCACTAGAAACATATTCTCCTTATTGGTATGCATGCTTTTGATGCTTTGACTTGGCAAGAGATGTTTTTCATTCCACCATTTTACTTAGAATTAAATGGGCCAAACTTAGATTCTCATATGAATATCTGTTCTTTTAGGGATTAGATGCTATGAACACATTTTACTTATTAGGTTACATGGTCTCCATGCTTTGGTTTTGCAAGAAATGCTTTTCTTTCCTCCATTTTCCTTAAAATCAAAGTTTCTTTCAAACGGGGCAAACTAGGATTATCGTAATACTCTCATTTATATGGTGATTGGGCAATATAAACACATTTTCCTCATTGGGATACATGGTTTTGATGCTTTAATTTGACAAAAAAATGTTTTTTATTCTAACATTTTCCTTAGAATCAAAGCTCGACTATCAAAATGGGATAAACTTGGATTCTCGTAATAGTATCCATTCTTTTAGGGATTAGGTGCTATAAACACACTTTTCTTATTGGGATACATGGTTTTAATGCGTTAGTTTTCCAAGAATAGCTTTTTTTTCCATGATTTTTCTTTAAATTCAAAGTTCATCCTTCAAATGGGATAAACCCGGATCCCTATAATAATATCCAATCTTTTAGTGATTAGGCACTATAAAACATTCTCTTAGCTGGGACACATGGTTTTAGTGGTTTTCTTTTGCAAGAAATGATTTTTCCCTCGCTTTTTTTAGAATCAAAGTTTATCACTCAAATAGGACAAACCTGGATTCTTATAATAATCTCTAATCTTTTGGTAATTGGGCACTATAAACACATTCTCCTTATTAGGATACACAATTTTGACGCTTTGGTGTTGCAAGAGATGTTTTTCATTATTTATCACTATAAACACTTTCTCTTCAGAGGGATTCATCATTTTCTTGCTTTGATTTAGCAAGAGATGCTTTTCATTCCACCATTTTACTTATAATAAAAGTTCATCTAACAAATGGGGCAAACTTGAATTCTCATAATAATCTACATTCTTTTGGTGATTAGGCATTATAAACACATTCTCCTTATTGGATACATGGTTTTGGTGTTTTGATTTGGCAAGAGAAGCTTTTCATTCCATTATTTTCCTTTGAATCAAAGTTTGGCTGTTAAATGGGACAAACCTAGATTCTAGCAATAATCTTCATTTTTTTGGTGAATGGGCATTATAAACACTTTATTCTCATAGGGATATAAGGTTTTGATGGTTTGATTTACCAAAAGGTGCTTTTTGTTACACCATTTTCTTTAGAATCAAAGTTCATTCATCTTGGGACAAGCCTAGATTCTTGTAGTAATCTGTACTCATTTAGAGATTAGGCACTGTAAACACATTCTTCTCATAAGGTTGCATGGCTTTAACGCCTTGGTTTTGTATGAAAAACTTTTGTTCACCAATTTCTTGAGAATCAAAGTTCATCCTTCAAATGGGATGAACTTGTATTATTGTAATAGCCCCAATTTATTTGGCAATTAGGCACTATAAACACATTCTCCTCATTGGGATACACAGTTTTAATGCTTTAATTTGGCAAGGGAAGTATTTCATTCCATCATTTTCCTTAAAATCAAAGCTCGACTATCAAAATGGGACAAACTTAGGTTCTTTGTAATAATAGCCTTTTTTTTTGGAATTGGTTACTATAAACACATTCTCCTCAGTGGGATACACGATTTTGATGCTTTAGTTTTTCAAGAAAAACTTTTCTTTCCATCGTTTCCCTTAGATTCAAAGTTAATCCTTTAAATGGGATAAACTTGGATCCCTGTAATAATCTTTAATCTTTTGGTGACTGGGCACTATAAACATATTCTTGATCTCTATTTTTTGCTGAATTGGTATTATAAACACTTTTTTCTCATTGGGATACAGGGTGTTGATGCTTTGATTGGCTAAGAGGTGCATTTCGTTACACATTTTCTTTAGAATTAAAGTTCATCCATCATAGGACAAACCTAGATTCTTGTAATAATCTTTATTCATTTAGAGATTAGGCACTATAAACACATTCTTCTCATGAGGTTGCATGGCTTTAATGCCTTGGTTTTGTAGGAAAAGCTTTTTTGTTCACCAATTTCCATAGAATCAAGTTCATCCCTTAAATGGGATAAACTTGGATTAGAAGCATATTTTTCTCATTGGGATACACAATTTTGATGCTTTGATTCGGCAAAAGAAGTATTTTATTCGACCATTTTCCTTAAAATCAAAGCTAGATTGTCAAAATGGGATAAACTTGGATTTTTGTAATAATATCTATTCTTTTATGGATTGGGCACTATAAACAGATTCTCCTTAATGGGATACATGATTTTGATGTTTTTGTTTATTGAGAAGGCTTTTCTTTTCACTATTTTCCTTAGATTCAAAGTTCATCCCTTAAATAGGACAAACCTGGATTCCTATAATAATCTCCAATCTTTTACTGATTGGGTAGTATAAATACATTCTCCTAGATAGGACACATGATTCTAATGCTTTGCTTTTGTAAGAAGCGCTTTTCTTTCCCCTACTTTCCTTAGAATTAAAGTTCATCCCTTAAATGGGACATACCAAGATTTTATAATAATCTTCAATCTTTTGGTGATTAGGCACTGTAAATACATTCTCCTAGTTGTGATAGACGGTTTTAATGCTCTGGTTTTGCAAGAACCATTTTTCTTTTGACCATTTTACTTAGAATCAAAGTTTATCCCTCAAATGGGACAAACTTGGATTCTTATGATAATCTCTAATCTTTTGGTGATTAGGCACTGTAAACACGTTCTCTTCATTGGGATACATAGTTTTGATTAATTATTTTTGGAAAAAAAGCTTTTCATTCCACTAATTTCCTTAGAATCAATGTTTGTCCGTCAAGTGGGACAAACATGGATTATCATAATAATCTTTATTGATTTGGTGATTAGGCACTATAAACACATTTTTCTTATAGGGGCACATGATTCTGATGCTTTATTTTGGCATAAGAAGCTTTTTATTCTGTTATTTTTCTTAGAATTAAAGTCCCGCTGTCAAATGAGGTAAGCTTGGTTTCTCATAATAATATCCACCCTTTGGGGATTGGGCACTATAAACGCATTCTCGTCATTGGGATTCACAATTTTGGTGCTTTGGTTTTTCGAAAAAGATTTTCTTTCCAACATTTTTCATAGAATCAAAGTTCATTCGTCAAATGGGATAAAGTTGAATTTTTCATAATTATCTCTATTATTTCAGTCATTAGGCACTATAAACACATTCTCCTCTTCTGGATACACAGTTTTTATGCCTTGATTTGGCAAGAAAAGCATTTCTTTCAACCATTTTCCTTAAAATTAAAGTTTTGCTATCAAATGGGACAAACTTGGAATCTAGCAATAATCTCTATTTTTTGTGAATAGGCATTATAAGCACTTTATTCTCACAAGGATATAGGGTTTTGATGCTTTGATTTAGCAAGAGGTGTTTCTCATTACATCATTTAGTTTAGAATCAAAGTTCATCCACTAAATGGGAAAAACCTAGATTCTTGTAGTAATCTCTATTCTTTTGGGGATTGGGCACTATAAACATATTTTCCTTATTAGATTGCCCGACTTTGATACTTTGGTTTTGCAAAAAAAGCCTTTTTTTCTCTATTTTCCTTAGAATAAAGGTTCATCCCTTAAATGGGACAAACTTAAATTCTCATAATAATCTCCAAACTTTCGATGATTGGGCATTATAAACAGATTCTCCTCATTAGGATGCTTCGGTTTTGCAAGAAAAGCTTTTCTTTCCACCATTTTTCTTAGAATCAAACTTTGTCCAATGAATGAGGCAAACACGGATTATGGTAGTAATCTTCATTTTTTTAGAGATTGGGCCCTCTAAACCCATTCTTCTTATTAGGATACACAGTTTTAAAGCTCTAGTTTTGCATGAAAAGCATTTTTTCTACCATTTTCCATAGAAGGAAAGTTTATCTATCAAATAGGTCAAACATAGATTATCATAATAATCTCAATTCATTTGGTGATTAGGCAGTATTAACATACTTTCCTTATATGGATACACAATTTTGATGCTTTAATTTGGCAAGAAAAGCTTTTCATTCACCAATTTTTTGATTCAAAGTTCATCCCTCAAATGGGACAAACCCATATTATTAAAATGATCTCCACTTTTTAGGGACTGGGTACTATAAACATATTCTCCCAGCTAGGATAACTGGTTTGATGCATTGGTTTTGCAAGAAATACTTTTCTTTCCACCATTTTTTTAGAATCAAAGTTTATCCCTCATGCAGGATAAACTTGGATTCTTGTAATAATCTTATTCTTTTGGTGATTGGACACTATAAACATATTCTTCTCATTGGTATACATGGTTTTGATGCTTTGACATGGCTGGAGAAGCTTTGCATTCCTTTATTTTCTATAGAATTAAAGTTCATCTATCATGGGACAAACATAGATTCTTGTACTAATCCCTATTCTTTTTGAGATTGGGCACTATAAACATGTTCTCCTGATTAGGTTGCATGGCTTTGATGCTTTGATTTTAAAGGAAAGACTTTTTTTCATCAATTTCCTTATAATCAAAGTTCATCCCTCAAATGGAAAAAACTTGGATTATTGTAATAGTCTCCATTTATTTGGTGATTAGGCACTATAAATACATTCTTCTCATTGGGATACACGGTTTTGATGCCATTTTGCAAGAGAAGTTTTTCATTGCACCTTTTTCCTCAAAATCAAAGCTCGACTATCAAAACGGAACAAACTTGGGTTCACATCAAAATATCCATTCTTTTAGGAGTTAGACACTATAAACACATTCCCCTCCGTGGGATACACAATTTCGATGCTTTGGTTTTCTAAGAAAGCTTTTTTTCCACCATTTCTTTTAATAAAAAGTTCATCCCTTCAATGCGACAAACCTAGACCCCTGTAATAATCTTAAATTTTTTTGTGATTAGGCACTGTAAACACATTCTCCTAGATGGGACACACGGTTTTACTGCTTTGCTTTTGCAGGAAACATTTTTCTTTGCATCACTTTTCTTAGAAATAAAGTTCATCCCTTAAATGAGACAAACATAGATTATCATAACAATCTACTAACTCTCAGTGATTGGGCACTATAAACACATTCTCCTCATTAGGATACACGGCTTTGCTGCGTTGGTGTTGCAAGAAAAGCTTTTCATTTAACCATTTTCCTTAGAGCCAACGTTTGCTTGTCAAATAGGGCAAACATGGATTCTGGTAACAATCTCTATTCTTTTGGTAATTGGGCACTATAAATACACTCTCCTCGTAGGGATACATAGTTTTGACGCTTATTTGGCAAAAGATGTTTTTCATTCTACCATTTTTCTTAGAATCAAAGCTCAGCTATCAAAATGGGACAAACTTGGATTTTCATAATAATATTTATTCTTTTAGGGATTAGGCGCTATAAACACATTCTCCTCATTGGGATGCACTGTTTTGATGCATTAGTGTTCCAAGAAAAGCTTTTTTCTCATGATTTTTCCTTAGATTCAAAGTTCGTCCCTCAAATGGGACAACCTAGATCCCTGTAATAATCTTCAATCTTTTAGTGATTGGATATTATAAACACATTCTCCTAGCCGGGACACATGGTTTTAATGGTTTGCTTTTGCAAAAAACGATTTTCTTTCCCTCATTTTCCTTAGAATCAAAGTTCACCCTCAAATGGGACAAACCTGGGTTCTTATAATATTCTCTAATCTTTTGGTGATTGGGTGCTATAAACACATTTTTCTCATTGGGATACCCGATTTTGACACTTTGGTGTTGCAAGAGATGCTTTTCATTATTAATCACTATAAACATTTTCTCCTTAGAGGGATACACCATTTTGTTGCTTTGATTTGGCAAGAGATGTTTTTCATTCCATCATTTTCCTTAGAATCAAAGTGCATCCAAGAAATGGGACAAACTTGAATTCTCATAATAATCTGCATTCTTTTGGTGATTAGGCACTATAAACACATTCTGCTCATTTGTATTCACTATTTTGATGCTTTGATTTAGTAAGAGATGTTTTTTGTTCCACTACTTTACTTAGAATCAAAGTTTATTCAACAAATGGGACAAACTTGAATTCTTATAATAATCTGCATTCTTTTGGTGATTAGGCACTATAAACACATTCTCCCCATTTAGATATACATTTTGATGCTTTGATTTAGCAAGAGAAGCTTTCATTCCACCATATTTCTTAGAATCAAAGTTCAACTATCAAATAGGACAAACTTGGATTCTCATAGTAATCTCTATTTTTTGATGAATGGGCATTATAAACACTTTATTCTTATAGGGATTTAGGGTTTTGATGTTTTAATTTACCAAAAGGTGCTTTTCGTTACACCATTTTCTTTGGAATCAAAGCTTATCCATCATGGGACAAACCTGAATTCTTGTAATAATCTCTATTGTTTTAAAGATTTGGCACTGTAAGCACATTCTCCTCATAAGGTTTCATGGCTCTAATGCCTTAGTTTCATAGGAAAAGCTTTTTTTTCAATAATTTCCATAAAATCAAAATTTATCCCTAAAAAAGGACAAACATGGATTATTGTAACGTCTCTATTTTCTTGGTGGTTAGGCACTACAAGCACATTCTCCTTACTAGGATACATGGTTTTGATGCTTTGATTTAGTAAGATAAGCATTTTGTTGCACCATTTTCCTTAAAATCAATGCTCGACTATTAAAATAGGACAACTTAGATTCTTGTAATAATATCCAAACTTTTGGTGATTAGGCACTATGTTCTTCTTATTGGGATACATGGTTTTGATAATTTTCTTTTGCAAGAAAAGATTTTCTTTCCACCAATTTCCTTAGAATCAATATTCCTCTGTCAAGTAGAACAAACAAGGATTATCATAATAATCTCTACTGATTTAGTGGTTGGGCACAATTAGTTTGATGCTTTATTTTGGCATGAAAAGCTTTTTATTTTGTTATTCGCCTTAAAATTAAGTTCGGTCGTCAAATAAGGTAAACTTGGTTTCTCATAATAATATCAGCCCTTTTAGGGATTGGGCGTTATAAATGCATTCTCATCATTGGGGTAGATGATTTCAATGCTTTGGTTTTTGAAAAACAGCTTTTATTTCCACCGTTTTTCATAAAATCAAAGTTCATTCATCAAATAGGATAAAGTTGGATTCTCATAATTATCTCTATTATTTTAGTTATTGGGCACTATAAACACATTCTCCTCTTTTGGGTACATGATTCTGATGCTTTGATTTGGCAAGAAAAGCTTCTCTTTCAACCATTTTCCTTAAAATTAAAGTTCAGCTCTCAAATGAGATAAATTTGGATTCTAACAATAATCTCCATTTTTTTGTGAATGGGCATTACAAACACTTTCTTCTCATAGGGATATAGGGTTTTGATGCTTTGATTTGGCAAGAGATTTTTCTCATTACACCATTTTCTTTAGAATCAATGTTCATCTGCCAAATGGGAAAAACCTAGATTCTTGCAATAATCTCCATTCTTTTAGGGATTGGGCACTATAAACATGTTTTTCTCATTAGGTTGCATGGCTTTGATACTTTGGTTTTGCAAGAAAAGCTTTTTTTTCACCATTTTCCTTAGAACCAAAGCTTGTCCTTAAAATAGGACAAACTTGGATTTTTATAATAATCTTTAATCATTTGCTGATTGGGCACTATAAACCCATTGTCCTTATTAGGATATATGGTTTTAAAGCTCTAGTTTTGCAAGAAAAACTTTTTTTCCAGCATTTTCCATAGAATCAAAGTTTATCTGTCAAATAGGATAAACATAGATTATAATAATAATCTTTATTTATTTGGTGATTAGGCATTATTAACATATTCTCCTTATATGGATACACAGTTTTAATGATTTGATTTGGTAAGAGAAGCTTTTCACTCGACCAGTTTTTTGATTCAAAGTACATCCCTTAAATGGGACAAACCTAGATACTTAAAATGATCTCCACTATTTTAGGGTGCCCAACTAGGACAGTTGGTTTGATGCTTTGGTTTTACAAGAAACATTTTTCTTTCTACCATTTTCCTTAGAATCGAAGTTTGTCCCTTATATGGCACAAGCTTGGATTCTCGTAATAAGTTTAATTTTATTGGTGATTGGGCACTGTAAACATATTCTTCTCGTTGGTATACTTGGTTTTGATGCTTTGGCATGGTTGGAGAAGCTTTGCAGTCCTCTATTTTCTTCAGAATGAAAGTTCATCTGCCCTGGTACAAACATGGATTCTTGTACTAATCTCCATTCTTTTGGAGATTGGGCACTATAAACACGTTCTCCTCATTAGGTTGCATGGCTTTGATGCTTTGAATTTAAAGGTAAAGCTTTTCTTCATCAATTTCCTTAGAATTAAAGTTCGTCCCTCAAATGGGACAAACTTGGATTATCATAACAATATCTATTCATTTGGTGATTAGGCAGTAAAAACATATTCTCCTCCTTGGGATACATGGTTTTGATGCTTTCATTCGGCAAGAGTAGTTTTTCATTGCACCATTTTCCTTAAATCAAAGCTCAACTGTCAAAATTGGACAAACTTGGGTTCTCGTAATAATATCTATTCTTTTAGGGATTTGGCACTATAAACACCTTCTCCTCAATGGGACACATAATTTTGATGCTTTAGTTTTCCAAGAAAAGCTTTTTATTCCATCATTTTCCTTAAATAAAAAATCCATCCCCTCAATGTGACAAACCTAGACCTCTATGATAATCACAAATATTTTGGTGATTAGGCACTATAAACACATTCTTCTAGATGGGACACATAGTTTTAATGGCTTTCTTTTGTACAAAATGATTTTCTTTCCATCACTTTTTTTGGAAACAAGGTTTATCCCTTAAATGGGACAAACTAGGATTCTCATGATAATCTCCAAAACTTTTGATGATTAGGCACTATAAACACATTCTCCTCATTAGGATACACAGCTTTGATGCTTTGGTTTTGCAAAAAAAAGCTTTGCATTAAACCATTTTCCTTAGAATCAAAGTTCGCTTGTCAAATGGGGCAAACATGGATTCTGGTAACAATCTCTATTCTTTTGGTGATTGGGCACTATAAACACATTCCCCTTATAGGGATACATAGCTTTATGCTTTAATTTGGCAAGAGATGTTTTACATTCTACCATTTTCCTTAGAATTAAAGCTCGACTATCAAAATGGGACAAACTTGGATTCTCGTAATAATATCCATTCTTTTAGGGATTAAGTGCTATAAACACATTCTCTTCATTGGGATACACAATTTTGATGCATTAGTTTTCCAAGAAAAGCTTTTCTTTCCATGATTTTTCCTTAAATGCAAAGTCCATCCCTTAAATGGGATAAACCTAGGCCTCTATAATAATCTTCAATCTTTTAGTGATTGGGCACTATAAACATATTCTCCTAGCTGGGACACATGGTTTTAATGGTTTGCTTTTGCATGAAATAGTTTTCTTTCCCCCACTTTCCTTAGAGTCAAAGTTTGCCCTTAAGTGGGACAAACCTGGATTCTTATAATAATCTCTAATCTTTTGGCGATTGGGACCTATAAATGCATTCTCCTCATTAGGATACACAATTTTGACACTTTGGTGTTGCAAGAGATGCTTTAAATTATTGATCACTAGAAACACTTTCTTTTCAGAGGAACACACCATTTTGTTACTTTGATTTGGAAAGAGATGTTTTTTGTTCCACCATTTTCTTAGCATCAAAGTTCGTCCAACAAATGGGACAAACTTGAATTCTCATAATAATTTACATTCTTTTGGTGATTAGGCACTATTTGGATGCACGGTCTTGATGCTGTGATTTGGGAAGAGAAGCTTTTCATTCCTCTATTTTTCTTGGAATCAATGTTTGACTGTCAAATAGGACAAACTTGGATTCTAGTAGTAATCTCCATTTTTTGGTGAATGGGTGTTATAAACACTTTATTCTCATAGGGATACAAGGTTTTGATGCTTTGATTTGCCAAGAGGTGCTTTTCGTTACACCATTTTCTTTGGACTCAAAGTTCATCCATCATGGGATAAACCTGGATTGCTGTAATAATCTCTATTCTTTTAGAGATTAGGCACTGTAAACACATGTTCGTCATAGGTTGCATGGCTTTAATACCTTGGTTTTGTAGGAAAAGTTTTTTTCACCAATTTCCTTAGAATCAAAGTTCATCCCTAAAATGCGACAAACTTGGATTATTGTAATAGTCTCTATTTATTTGGTGGTTAGGCACTATAAGCAGATTCTCCTAATTAGGATACACGGTTTTAATGCTTTGATTTGGCAATAGAAGTATTTTATTGCACCATTTTCCTTAAAACCATCGACTGTTAAAATGGGACAAACTTGGATTCTTTAATAATATCCAATCTTTTGGTGATTAGGCACTATAAACCCGTTTCCCTCCTTGGGATACACAGTTTTGATAATTTACTTTTGCGAGAAAAGCTTTTCTTTCCACCAATTTCCTTAGAATCAATGTTCGTCTATCAGGTGGGACAAACATAAATTATCATAATAATCTCTATTGATTTGGTGGTTGGGCACTATAAACACATTTTTCTTATAGGGATACATGGTTTTCATGCTTTATTTTGCATGAAAAGCTTTTTATTTCGTTATTTTCCTTAGAATTAAAGTTCGGCTATCAAATAAGGTAAACTTGGTTTCTCATAATAATATCCAAGTTTTTGGGGAGTGGGTGCTATAAACACATTCTCACCATTAGGATACATGATTTTGATGCTTTGGTTTTCGAAGAGAAGCTTTTCTCTCCACCATTTTTATAGAATCAAAGTTCATTCGTCAAATAGGATAAGGTTGGATTCTCGTAATTATCTCTATTATTTTAGTGATTGGGCACTATAAACATATTCTTCTCTTTTGGATACATTATTATAATGTTTTGATTTAGCAAGAAAAGCTTCTCTTTCAACCATTTTCCTTAAAATCAAAGTTCAACTGTCAAATGGGACAAACTTGGATTCTAGCAATAATCTCCATTTTTATGTGAATGGGCATTATAAACACTTTCTTCTCATAGGGATATAGGGTTCTGATGCTTTGATATGGCAAGAGCTGTTTCTTGTGACACCATTTTCTTTAGAATCAAAGTTTGTCCATCAAATAGGTAAAACCTAGATTCTTATAATAATCTCCATTCTTTTGAGGATTGGACACTACAAAAATGTTCTCCTCATTAGGTTGGATGGCTTTGATACTTTGGTTTTGCAAGAAAAGCTTTTTTGCCATTTTCCTTAAAATCAAAGCTCATCCCTTAAATAGGACACACTTGGATTTTTATAATAATCTTCAATTATTTGGTAATTGGGCATTATAAAAACATCCTCTTTATTAGGATGCACGGTTTTGATGCTTTGGTTTTGTAAGAAAAGCTTTTCTTTTGACCATTTTCCTTAAAATCGAACTTCATCTGTCGAATGAGACAAACATGATTTTGGTAGTAATATCTTTTTTTCTTGTTGATTAGGCACTGTAAACCCATTCTCCTTATTAGGATACATGGTTTGGAAGCTCCAATTTTGCAAGAAAAACTTTTCTTTCCACTATTTTCCATAGGATCAAAGATTATCTGTCAAATAGGACAAACATAGATTATAATAATAATCTCCATTCATTTGGTGATTAGGCACTATTAACACATTCCCCTTATATGGATGCACAATTTTGATGTTTTGATTTGGCAAGAGAAACTTTTCATTTGACCAATTTTTTGATTCAAAGTTCATCTCTCAAATAGGACAAACCTAGATTCTTAAAACGATCTCCACTCTTTCAAAGACTGGGCACTATAAACACATTCTTTTATCTAGAACAGCTGGTTTGATGCTTTGGTTTTGCAAGAAACACTTCTCTTTCTGCCATTTTCCTTAATATTAAAGTTCATCTCTTACATGGCATCAACTTGGATTCTCATGATAATCTTAATTCTTTTGGTGATTGGACACTATAGACATTTTTTTCTTGTTGGTACACTTGGTTTTAATGCTTTGACATGGTTGGAGAAGCCTTGCATTCCATATTTTTTTTAGAGTCGAAGTTCATCTGTCATGGAACAAACATGGATTCTTGTACTAATCTCTATTCTTTTGGAGATTAGGCACTATAAACACCTTTTCTTCAATGGGTTTCATGGCTTTAATGCTTTCATTTTAAAGGAAAAGCTTTTTTTTCGTTAATTTTCTTAGAATCAAAGTTTGTCCCTCAAATGGGACAAACTTGGATTATCATAACAGTCTCCATTTATTTGGTGATTGGGCACTATAAACACATTTTTCTTATTAAGATACATGGTTTTGATGCTTTCATTTGGCAAGAAAAGTTTTTCATTGCACTATTTTCCTTAAAATTAAAGCTCGACTGTCAAAATAAGACAAACTTGGGCTCTCATAATAATATCCATTCTTTTGGGGATTGGGCACCATAAACACATTCTCCTTAGTAGGATACACAATTTTGATGCTTTGGTTTTCCAAGAAAAGCTTTTCTTTCCACCATTTTCTATAAATAAAAAGTTTATCCCCTAAATGTGACAAACCTGGACCTCCATAATAATCTCAAATCTTTGGGTGATTGGGCACTATAAACACATTCTGTTAGATGGGACACACGATTTTAATGCTTTGCTTTTGCAGGAAACGTTTTTCTTTCCACCATTTTCCTTAGAAACAAAGTTTATCCCTCAAATGGGACAAACTTGGATTCTTATGATAATCTCTAAAACTTTCGGTGATTGGGCACTTTAAACACATTCTCCTCATTAGGATACATGGCTTTGATGCATTGGTGTTGCAAGAAAAGTTTTTCATTCAACCATTTTCCTTAGAATCAAAGTTCACTTGTCAAATAGAGCAAAAATGGATTGTCGTAACAATCTCTATTCTTTTGTTGATTGGCACTATAAACACATTCTCTTCATAGGGATAAACAGTTTTAATGCTTTAATTTGGCAAGAGATGTTTTTCATTCTACCATTTTTCTTAGAATTAAATCTTGGCTATCAAAATGGGACAAACTTCAATTCTTATAATAATATCCATTCTTTTAGGGTTTAAGCGCTATAAACACATTTTCCTTATTAGGATACATGGTTTTGATGCATTAGTTTTCCAAGAAAAGCTTTTCTTTTCATGATTTTTCCTTGAATTCAAAGTTTATCCTTCAAATGGGACGAACTTGGATCCCTATAATAATCTCTAATCTTTTAGTGATTGGGCACTATAAACACATTCTCCTAGCTAAGACATATGGTTTTAATGGTTTGCTTTTACATGAAGCGATTTTTTCCCTCGCTTTCCTTAGAGTTAAAGTTTGCCCTCAAATGGGACAAGATTATTATAATAATCTCTAATCTTTTGGTGATTGGGCACTATAAACACATTCTCTTCATTTGGATACATAATTTTGATGCTTTCATGTTGCAAGATTTGTTTTTCATTATTGATCACTATAAACACTTTCTCCTCAGAAGGATACACCGTTTTGTTGCTTTGATTTGGCAAGAGATGTTTTTCGTTCCATTATTTTACTTAGAATCAAAGTCATCCAGAAAATAGGGCAAACTTGAATTCTCATAATAATCTGCATTCTTTTGGTGATTAGGCACTTTAAACACATTCTCCTTGTTTGATTAGGCAAAAGAAGCTTTTCATTCCTCCACTTTCCTTAAAATCAATGTTTAGGTGTCAAATGGGACAAACTTGAATTCTCATAGTAATCTCTATTTTTTGGTGAATAAGCATTATAAACACTTTATTCTCATAGGGATACAGGGTTTTAATGCTTTGATTTGCCAAGAGTTGCTTTTCATTACATCATTTTCTTTGGGATCAAAGTTCATCCATCATGGGACAAACTTGGATCCTTGTAATAATCTCTATTCTTTTAGAGATTAGGCACTATAAACACATTCTCCTCATGAGGTTGCATGGCTCTAATGCCTTGGTTTTGTAGGAAAAGCTTTTTTTCACCAATTTCCTTAGAATCAAAGTTTATCCCTAAAATAGGATAAACTTAGAATATTATAATAGTCTCCATTTATTTGGTGGTTGGGCACTATAAGCACATTCTCCCCATGGGATACATGGTTTTGATGCTTTGATTTGGCAAGAGAAGTATTTCATTGCACAATTTTCTTAAAAATTAAAGCTTAAATATCAAAATGGGATAAACTTGGATTCTTATAATAATATCCATTCTTTTGGGGATTAGGCACTATAAACATATTCTCTTCAGTGGGATACACAATTTTGATGCTTTTGTTTTTTGAGAAAAGCTTTTCTTTCACTATTTTCCTTATATTTAAGGCATGTCCCATTCATCCCTTAGATAGGACAAACTTGGGTCCCTATAGTAATCTATAATCTTTTGGTGATTGGGCACTATAAACACATTTTCTCAGATAGGACGCACAATTTTAATGCTTTGCTTTTGTAAAAAATGCTTTTCTTTCCCCCACTTTTCGTAGATTCAATGTTCATCCTTTAAATGGGATAAACCTCAATTCTCATAACAATCTCCATTCTTTTAGTGATTGGGCACTATAGACACGTTCTCCTCATTAGGCTACACAGTTTTGATAATTTACTTTTGTAAGAAAAGCTTTTTTTTCCACCAATTTCCTTAGAATCAATGTTGATCCGTTATGTGGGACAAACATGGATTATCATAATAAACTCTATTGATTTGGTGGTTGGGCATGATAAACATATTTTTCTCATAGTGATACATGATTTTGATGCTTTATTTTGGCATGAGAAACTTTTTATTCCATTATTGACCTTAGAATTAAAGTTTGACTGCCAAATGAGGTAAACTTGGTTTCGTATAATAATATCCAGCCTTTTGGGGATTGGGCACTATAAACATATCTCATCATTAGGATACATGATTTTGATATTTTGGTTTTCGAAGGAAAGTTTTTCTTTCCACTGTTTTTCATAGAATTAAAGTTCATTTATCAAATAGGATAAAGTTGGACTCGTAATTATCTATATTATTTTAGTGATTGGGCACTATAAACACATTATCCTCTTTTGGATACAAGATTGCATGCCTTCATTTGGCAAGAAAAGCTTATCTTTTAACCACTTGCTTTAAAATCAAAGTTCAGCTGTCAAATAGGACAAACTTGGATTCTAGCAATAATCTCTATTTTTTGGTGAATGGGCATTATAAACATTTTCATCTCATAGGGATACAAGGTTCTGATGCTTTGATTTGGCAAGAGGTGTTTCTCGTTACACCATTTTCTTTAAAAGCAAAGTTCATCTGCTAAATAAGAAAGACCTAGATTCTTGTAATAATCTCCACTCTTTTGGGGATTAGGCACTATAAACATGTTTTCCTTATTAGGTTGCACGGCTTTGATACTGTGGTTTTGCAAGAAAGGCTTTTTCTTCACCATGTTCCTCAGAATCAAAACTCATCCCTTAAATAGGACAAACTTGGATTTTTGTAATAGTCTTCAATCATTTGGAGATTGGGCGCTATAAACACATCCTCCTCATTAGGATGCATGGTTTTGATGCTCTGGTCTTGCAAGAAAAGCTTTTCTTTCCATCATTTTCCTTAGAATTAAACTTTGTCTATCGAATGAGACAAACATGGATTGCGGTAGTAATCTCTATTTTTTTGGTGGTTAAGCACTATAAACCTATTCTGCTTATTAGGACACATGGTTTGGAAGCTTCAGTTTTGTAAGAAAAGTTCATTCGTCAAATAAGACAGTTGGATTCTTGTAGATATCTCTATTATTTTAGTGATTAGACACTATAAACATATTCTCCTCCTTTGGATACATTATTCTGATGCTTTGATTTCGCAAGAAAAGCTTCTCTTTCAACCATTTTCCTTAAAATAAAAGTTCAGCTATCAAATGGGACAAACTTAGATTACAGCAGTAATCTCTATTTTTTTGTGAATAGGCATTATAAACACTTTCTTCTCATAGGGATATAGGGTTCTGCTGCTTTAATTTAGCAAGAGCTATTTGTTGTTCCACCATTTTTTTAGGATCATAGTTCATCCGTCAAATGGGAGAAACCTAGATTCTTGTAATAATCTCCATTCTTATAAGGATTGGGCACTATAAAATATTCTCCTCAATAGGTTGCATGGCTTTGATACTTTGGTTTTGCAAGAAAAGCTTTTTTTTACCATTTTTTTTAAAATCAAAGCTCATCCCTTAAATAGGACAAACTTGGATTTTTTATAATAATCTTCAATCTTTTGGTGATTGGGCACTATAAAAACATCTTCTTCATTAGGATGCATGGTTTTGATGCTTTGGTTTTGCAAGAGGTGTTTCTCGTTACACCAATTTCTTTAGAAGCAAAGTTCATCAGCTAAATAGGAAAAACCTAGATTCTTGTAGTAATCTCTACTGTTTTGGGGATTAGGCACTATAAATATGTTCTCCTCATTAGGTTGCATGGCTTTGATACTTTGGTTTTGCAAGAAAAGCTTTTTCTTCACTATTTTTCTTAGAATCAAAGCTCATCCCTTAAATAGGACAAACTTTGATTTTTATAATAATCTTTAATCATTTGGTGGTTAGGCACTATAAACACATCATTCTCATTAGGATGCATCATTTTGATGCTTTGGTCTTGCAAGAAAAGCTTTTCTTTCCATTATTTTTCTTAGAATCAAACTTTGTCTATCAAATGAGACAAACATGGATTGCAGTAGTAAACTCTTTTTTTTTTGGTGATTAGGCACTATAAACCCATTCTCTTTATTAGGATACACAGTTTTGAAGCTCTAGTTTTGAAAGAAAAGCTTTTTTTCCACCATTTTCCACTGAATAAAAGTTTATCTTTCAAATGGAACAAACATAGATTATAATTATAATCTCCTTTCATTTGGTGACTAGGCATTATTAACACATTCTTTTTTTACGGATACATAGTTTTGATATTTTGATTTGGCAAGAGAAGCTTTTCATTCAACCAATTTTTTTATTCAAAGTTCATCCGTCAAATGGGACAAACCTAGATTCTTAAAATGATCTCCACTTTTTTAGGGACTGGGCACTATAAACACACTCCCCCAGCTGGGATAGCTAGTTTGATTATTTGGTTTTGCAAGAAATGCTTTTCTTTCTACCATTTTCCTTAGAATCGAAGTTCATCCCTTATATGGCACAAACTTGGATTCTCGTAATAATCTTGATTCTTTTGGTGGCTGGACACTACAAACATATTCTTCTCATTGGTATACTTGGTTTTGATGCTTTGACATGGTTGGAGAAGCCTTGCATTCCACTATTTTCTTTGGAGTTAAAGTTCATCTATCATGGGACAAACATGGATTCTTGTACTAATCTCCATTCTTTTAGAGATTGGGCACTATAGACACATTCTCCTTATTAGGTTGCATGGCTTTAATGCTTTGATTTTAAAGGAAAAGCTTTTTTTCATCAATTTTCTTAGAATTAAATTTCATCCCTCAAATGGGACAAACTTGGATTACCATAACAGTCTCCATTTATTTGGTGATTGGGCACTATAAACATATTCTCCTTATTAAGATACACGATTTTGATGCTTTCATTTGGCAATAGAAGTTTTTCATTACACCATTTTTCTTAAAATCAAAGCTCGACTATTAAAATAGGATAAACGTGGGCTCTCACAATAATATCCATTCTTTTGGGGGATTGGGCACTATAAACACATTCTCCTCAGTGGGATAAACAATTTTGATGCTTTGGTTTTGGAAGAAAAGCTTTTCTTTCCACCATTTTCCTTAAATTCAATGTTCATCCCCTAAATGCGACAAACCTGGACCCTTATAATAATCTCAAATCTTTTGGTGATTGGGCACTATAAACACATTCTCCTAGATGGGACACACAGTTTGGATGCTTTACTTTTGTAGGAAACATTTTTCTTTTCACCACTTTTTTTAGAAACAAAGCTCATCCCTCAAATGGGACAAACTTTAATTCTCGTAATAATCTTTAATCTTGATCTTTAATCTTTAATCTCCTCACTGGGATACACAGTTTTGATGTTTTGGTTTCCCAGAAAACCTTTTCTTTCTATCATTTTCCTTAAATTTAAAGTTCATCCCCTAAATGCAACAAACCTGGACTCGCATAATAATCTCAAGTTTTTTTGGTGATTGGGCTCTATAAACATATTCTCCTAGATAGGACACATGATTTTAATGCTTTGGTTTTGCAGGAAATGTTTTTCTTTCCACCATTTTTCTTAAAACCAAAGTTTATCCCTCAAATGGGATAAACTTCAATTCTGATAATAATTTTTAATCCTTTTATGATTGGGCACTAAAAACACATTCTCCTCATTGGGATATTGATATGTTAGTGTTGCAAGAAAAGCTTTTCATTCAACCATTTTCCTTAGAATTAAAGTTCACTTGTCAAATAGGGCAGACATGGATTCTAGTAATAATCTCTATTCTTTTGGTGATTAGGAGTAATAAATAGATTCTCCTCCTAAGGATACACCATTTTGACACTTCGGTTTGGCAAGAAATGCCTTTTTCTACCATTTTCCTTAGAATCAAAGTTTATCTGTCAAATGGGAAAAACTTTGATGCTTGTAATAATCTCTACTCTTTTGAAAATTAAGCATTATATGCACAGTCTCTTTATTGAGATATATGGTTTTGGTGCTTTGTTTTTTGAAGAAAAACTTTTCTTTCCATTATTTTCCTTAGAATTAAAGTTTATCTGTCAAATGGGAAAAGGTTTGATTCTCATAATAATCTCTATCATTTTTGTTATTAGGCACTATAAAGCCATTCTCCTTATTGGGATACACAGTTTTGATGCTTTGATTTTCCAAAAAAGGCTTTCTTCCTAGCATTTTCCTTGGAATCAAAGTTCATTTGTCATGTGGAAGAAACTTGGATTCTGATAATAGTCTTCATTCTTTTTGTCATTGGGCATTATAAAGACATTCTCCTCATTAGGGTACATGGTTTTGAACTTTGCTTTTGCAAGAAAAGCTTTTTCTTTTCGCCATTTTCTTTGGAATCAATGTTAGTCCATCAAGTGGGACAAACATGAATTATCGTAACAATATCTTTTTATTTGGTGATTAGGCACTATAAACACATTTTCCCTCTAGGGATACATGATTTTGATGCTTTAATTTGGCATATGAAGAGCTTTTCATTCCATCATTTTCCTTAGAATTAAAGTTCGACTATCAAATGAGATAAACTTGGATTCTCATAATAATATCCATTTTTTAGGGATTGGGCGCTATAAGCATATTTTCCCTGCTGGGCTACATAGTTTTGATGCTTTGGTTTTCCAAGAAAATCTTTTCTTTCCATAATTTTCCTTAGATTCAAAGTTTGTCCCTTAAATGGGATAAACCTAGTTTTTTATAATAATTTCCAATCTTTTAGTGATTGGGCACTGTAAACACATTCTCCTAGCTGTGATAGATGATTTTAATGCTTTAGTTTTGTAAGAAATCCTTTTCTTTCAACCATTTTCCTTAGAATCAAAGTTCTTCCCTTAAATGCTTTGGTTTTGCAAGAAATGCTTTTCTTTTAACCATTTTTCCTTAGAATCAAAGTTCTTCCCTCAAATGGGATAAACTTGGATTCTCATAATAATCTCCAATATTTTAGTGATTAGGTACTATAAACACATTCTCCTCATTGGGATACGTAGTGTTAACATTTTTGTGATGCAAGAAAAGCATTTCTTTCCAACATTTACCTTAGAATCCAAGCTTACTTGTCAAATGTGGCAAACATGGATCCTAGTAGCAATCTCTATTTTTCTTGGTTATTGGGCACTATAAACATATTCTCCACATAAGGATACACCATTTTGATGCTTTGATTTGGCAAGAGGTGCTTTTTGTTCCACAATTTCCCTTAGAATCAAAGTTTATCTATCAAATAGGATAAACTTAGATTCTCATAATAACGTTTATTCTTTTGGGGATTGGATGCTATAAACACGTTCTACTTATTGGGATACATGGTTTTCATGCTTTAGTATTGCAGCAAAAGTTTTTTTTCCCCAATTTTCCTTAAAATCAAAGTTCATCACTCAAATAGGATAAACTTGGATTATCGTTATGGTCTCCATTCATTGGGTGGTTGGGCACTATAAACACATTCTCCACATTAGGATAAATGGTCTTAATGCCTTGGTTTTTTAGGAAAAACTTTTTTTTTCACTATTTCCCTTTGATTCACAGTTCATCTACCAAGTGGACAAACATGAATTTTCATAATAATCTTATTTCATTTGGTGATTGTGCACTATAAACACATGCTCCTTATAAGGATATATGATTTTGATGCTTTAATTTGGCATGAGAAGGTTTTCATTCCACCATTGTTCTTAGAATTAAAGTTTGACTATTAAATGAGACGAACATGGATTCCTGAAATAGTATCCATTCTTTTGGTGAATGGGCACTGTAAACACAATGTCCTTATTAGGACACATGGTTTTGACCCTTTGGTTTCCAAGGAAAAGCTTTTTTTTCCACCATTATGCTTAGAATCAAAGTTTATCTGTCAAATGGGATAAATTTGTGTTCTCAAGATAATCTCTATTTTTTTGGTGATTAGGCACTATAAACACATTCTTCTCATTTGGATGCATGGTTTTGGTGCCTGGATTTGGCAAGAAAATCTTTTCATTCCATCATTTTCCTTAGAATCAAAGTATGACTGTTTAATTAGACAAAGTTGGATTCTGGTAATAATCTCTAGTATTTTGATTAATGGGCATTATAAACACTTTTTTCTTAGAAGGATATAAGGTTTTGGTGCTTTGATATGATAAAAGGTGCTCTTTATTACACCATTTTCTTTAGAATCAAGTTTGCTTATCAAATGGGGTAAACTTAGATTCTTGTAATAATCTTTATTTTTGGAGATTAGGCACTACAAACACCTTCTCCTTATTACGTTACATGGCTTTGATACTTTGGTTTTACAAGAAAAGCTTTCTTTTACCATTTTTCTTAGAATCAAAGTTCATCCCTTAAATAGGACAAACTTGGATTCTCCTAATAATCTCTAATCTCTTGGTGACTGGTTACTATAAACATATTCCTCTCATTGGGATACACGATTTTGGTGCTTTAATTTTTCAAGAAAAGTTTTTTTTCCTATTTTACTTGGATTCAAAGTACATCCCCTAAATAAGATAAACCTAGATTCTCATAATAATCTTTAATTATTTAGTGATTAAGCACTATAAACACATTCTCCTAGCTAGTACACATGATTTAATGCTTCAGTTTTGCGAGAAATGCTTTTCTTTCTATTGGTTTCTGTAGAATCAAAGTTTGTCCTTTAAATACGCCAAATATAGATTCTCATAATAATCTGAAATCATTTGGTGATTGGGCACTATAAACACATTCTCCTCATTGGGATACATGGTTTTGATGCATTGGTGTTGCAAGAAATGATTTTCTTTCCACCATTTTCCTTGGAGTCAAAGTTTGCATGTCAAATAGGGCAAACATAGATTCTGGTAATAATCTCCATTCTTTTGGCTATTAGGCACTATAATCACATTCTCCTCATTATGATCCACCATTTTGATGCTTTGATTTTGTAAGAGATGCTTTTTGTTCCACCATTTTCCTTAGAATCAAAGGTCATTCGTTAAATGGGAAAAACTTGGACTCTCGTAATAATATCCATTCTTTTACGGATTGGGCACATAAACACATTTTTCTCATTAGGATACAAGGTTTTGATGCTTTGGTTTTTCAAGAGAGGTCTTTCTTTCCATTTTTATCATTAGATTCAAAGTCCATCCCTTAAATAGGGCAAATCTAGATCCTTATAGTAATCTATAATCTTTTGGTGATTGGGCATAATAAACACATTCTTCCAGATGGGACACATGATTTTAATGCTTTGCTTTTGCAGGAAACGCTTTTCTTTCCACCACTTTCCTTAGAATCAAAGTTTGTCACTCAAATGGGACAAACCTGGATTCTTATAATAATTTCCATTTAGTTGGTGATTGGGCACCATAGACACATGTTCCTTGTAGGGATACACGATTTTGATGCTTTAATTTGAAATAAGAAGGTTTTCATTCAACCATTTTTCCTAAAATTAAAGTACGATTATCAAATGAGACAAACATGGATTCTTGAAATAATATCCATTCTTTGGGGATTGGGCGCTGTAAACAAATTGCCCTTATTGGGATACATGGTTTTGATGCTTTGGTTTTCAAGGAAAAGCTTTTCTTTCCACCATTATCCTTAGAATCAAAGTTCATTGATCAAATGGGATAAAGTTGGATTTTTATAATAATCTCCATTATTTTGGTGATTAGGCTCTACAAACATATTCTCCTCGTTTGGATACACGGTTTTGATGCTTTGATTTGGCAAGAAAAGCATTTCATTCCACTATTTTCCTTAGAATCAAAGTATGACATTAAATTGGACAAATTTGGATTTTAGTAATAATCTCCATTATTTTGGGGAATGGGCATTATGAACACTTTTTCCTCATAAGGATATAAGGTTTTGATGCTTTGATCTGGTGGCAAGAAGTGTTTTTTATTACACCATTTCTATATAATTAAAGTTCACCCATCAAATAGGGTAAACTTGGATTCTTATAATAATATCTGTTCTTTAGAGATTAGGCACTATAAACACATTTTCTTTGTTAGGTTGCATGGCTTTGATACTTTAGTTTTGTAGGAATAGCTTTTTTTTCACCATTTTACTTAAAATCAAAGTTTATCGCTCCAATGAGACAAAATTGGATTTTTATAATAATTTATAATCTTTTAGTGACTGGGCACAATAAATAGATTCCTTTATTAGGATACACGATTTTCATGCTTTGGTTTTTCAAGAATAGCTTTTCCTTCCCTTATGTTCCATGGATTAAAAGTACGTCCATCAAATGGGACAAACCTGGATTCTCATGATAATATCTAATCTTTTGGTAATTGGGCACTATAAGCACATTCTCCAAGCAAGGACACACGATTTTAATGCTTTAATTTTACAAGGAATGCTTTTTTTTTTGCCATTTTTTATAGAATTAAAGTTCGTCCCTCAAATTGGATAAATTTAGATTTTCATAATAATCTCCAATCATTTGGTGATTGGGCATTATAAACACATTCTCCTCATTGGGATACACAGTTTTGATGTACTGACGTTGCAAGAAATGCTTTTTTTTCACCATATTCCTTAGAGTCAAAGTTCACTTGTCAAATGGGGTGAATATGGATTTTAGTAATAATCTCTATTCTTTTGGTTATTAGGTAGTATAAACACATTCTACTAATTATGATCCACCAATTCGATGCTTTGACTTTGCAATATATGCTTTTTGTTCCACCATTTTTCTTATAATCAAAGTTCATTCGTTAAATAGGACAAACTTGGACTCTCATAATAATATCAATTCCTTTGGGGATTAGGTGGTATAAGGACATTCTCCTTATTAGGATACATAGTTTTTATGCTTTGGTTTTCCAAGAAAGGCATATCTTTCCACTTTATTCCATAGATTCAGAGTTTATCCCTCAAATGAGATAAATCTAGATCCCCAAAATAATATCTAATCTTTTGGTGATTGGATGTTATAAGCACATTTTTCTTGATGGGACACACAGTTTTAATGCTTTTCTTTTGTGGAAATGCTTTTCTTTCCACCACTTTCCTTAGAATCAAAGTTCATCCCTTAAATAGGATAAACCTAGATTCTCATAATAATCTATATTCATTTGGTAATTGGGCACACCATAACACATGTTCCTTGTAGGGATACACGATTTTGATGCTCTATTTTGCCATGAGAAGGTTTTCATTTCGACTGTTAAATGAGACAAACATGGATTCTCGAAATAATATCTATTTTTTGGTGATTGGGCACTATAAAAACATTATCCTTCTTGGTATACATGGTTTTGATGCTTTAGTTTTCAAGGAAAAGCTTTTCTTTCCACCATTATCCTTAGAATCAAAGTTCATCCATCAAATGGGATAAAGTTGTATTCTCATAATAATCTCCATTATTTTGGTGATTAGGCACTATAAATACATTCTCCTTATTTGGATACATGGTTTTGATGCTTTGATTTGGCTAAAGGAACTTTTCATTCCACCATTTTCCTTGGAATCAAAGTACAGCTGTCAGATTGGACAAACATGGATTCTAGTAATAATCTCGATTATTTTGGTGAATGTGCATTATAAACACTTTCTTCTCATAATGATATAAGGTTTCAATGCTTTGATCTGGTAAGAGGTGTTTTTCATTATGCTATTTTCTTTAGAATCAAAGTTCACTCGTCAAATGCGGTAAACTTGGATTCTTAGAATAATCTCCATTCTTTAATGATTGGGCAATATAAGCACATTCTCCTTACTAGGTTACATGGCTTTGATACTTTGGTTTTGTAGGAAAAGCTTTATTTTCACCATTTTTCTTAGAATTAAAGTTCATTCCTCAAATGGGACAAACTTGGATTCTCATAATAATATCAATCTTTTGGTGACTAGGCACTATAAACACAGTCACCTTATTGGATTACATGATTTTGGGTATTCCCATAATAATATCCATTATTTTGGGAATTAGGCAATATAAACGAATTTTTCTCATTAGGATAATGGTTTTGATGCTTTGGTTTACTAAGAAAGGCTATTCTTTCCACTGGTTTCCATAGATTCAAAGTTTATCCCTCAAATGGGACAAACTTGGATTATAATAATAATCTCTAATCTTTTGGTGATTGAGCACTATAAACACATGCTTCTGGCTGGTACACACAGTTTTGATACTTTGGCTTTGCACAAAATGATTTTCCTTCCCCCACTTTTCTTAGAATCAATGTTCATCTTTTAAATGGGATAAACCTAGATTGCCATAACAATCTCCAACCTTTTGGTGATTGAGCACTATAAACACATTCTCCTCATTAGGATAAATAGCTTTAATGCTTTAGTGTTGCAAGAAAAGCTTTTCATTCAACCATTTTCCTTAGAATCAAATTTTTATTGTCAGAAGGGGTAAACATGGATTTTGGCAATAATCTCCATTCTTTTGGTTATTAGGAACTATAAACACATTCTCCCCACAGGATGCATCATTTTGATCCTTTGATTTGGCAAAAACCATTTTTCATTCTGCCATTTCCTAGAATTAAAATTCATCCATCAAAAAAGGAAAACTTCAATTCTTATAATAATCTCCATTCTTTTGGGGATTGGGTGCTATAAACACATTCTCCTAATTAGGATACATGGTTTTTTAGTTTTCCCTGAAACAATTTTCTATATCCATTCTTTTATAGATTGGGTGCTATAAACACATTTTTCTCATTGGGATACAAAGTTTTGATCTTTGATTTTCTAAGAAAAGCTTTTCTTTCAACCATTTTTCTTAGATTCAAAGTTTAACCCTCAAATGGGATAAACCATGATTCTCATAACAATCCCTAATCTTTCGATGATTAGCCACTATAAACACATTCTCCAGGCTGAGACATAAGGTTTTAATGCTTTGGTTTTGTAGGAAACACTTTTCTTTCCACCATTTTTTTAGAATCAAAGTTCATCCCTCAAATGAGACAAACCTAGATTCTCAAACAATTTCTACTTATTTAGTGATTGGGCACTATAAACACATTTTCCTCATCAGGTACATAGATTTAATGCTTTGGTGTTATAAGAAAAAGCTTTTCTTTCCACCAATTTCCTTATAATCAAAGTTTGCTTTAAATAAGGTGAACATGGATTGTGGTAATAATCTCTATTCTTTTGGTTATTGGGCCACAAAAACACATTCTCTGCATTGTATACATGGTTTGATGCTTTGACTTAGCAAGAAAAGCTTTGTATTTCCCTTTTTTCTTGGAATCAAAGTTCATCCATCATGGGACAAACTTCGATTCCTGCAAAAATCTCCATTTTTAGAGATTAGGCACTGTAAACACATTCTCCTCAATAGGTTACATGGCTTTAATGCTTTAGTTTTGTAGGAAAATTTTTTTTTCTCCATTTTTCTCAGAATCAAAGTTTATCCCTCAAATAGGACAAACATGGATTATCATAATAGTCCTACTTATTTGGCAACTGGCACTATAAACATATTCTCCTCATTCAGTACATGGTTTTGATGCTTTGATTTGGCAAGAGAAGTTTTTCATTTCACTTTCCTTAGAATCAAGGTTCGACTGCCAAATGGAACAAATATGGATTCTTGTAATAATATCTATTCTTTTGGCGATTGGGTGCTAAAGACACATTCTCCTTATTAGGATATCTTGTTTTGATGCTTTGCTTTTCCAAGAAAAGTTTTTTTTCCACCGTTTTCCTTAGATTCAAGGTTTATCCCTTAAATAGGACAAACCTAGATTCTTGTAATAATTTTCAATCTTTTGGTGACTGGGCACTATAAACATATTCTCCTAGCTGGTGCAAACGATTTTAATGCTTTGGTTTTGCGAGAAACATTTTTCTTTCCATGACTTTTCTTAGAATCAAAGTTTATACCTCAAATTGGACGAACCTAGATTCTCATAATAATCTCTAATCTTTTGTGATTAGGCACTACAAACATATTCTCCTTGTTAGGATACAGGGTTTTGACACTTTGGTGTTGCAAGAAAATCTTTTCTTTTCACCACTTTCCTTATAACCAAAGTTCACTTATCAAATAGGGTAAACATGGATTCTAGTAGCAATCTTCATTTTTTGGTAATTGGGCATTATAAACGCATTCTTTTCATAGGGATACACTGTTTAGATGCTTTGATTTGGCAAAAGATGCTTTTTGTTTCACCATTTCTTTAGAATCAAAGTTCATCCGTCAAAAGGGACAAACTTGGATTTTAACAATAATCTTTATTCTTTCGGGGATTGGCCGCTATAAACACGTTCTACTCATTCGGTTACATGGTTTTGCAAGAAAAGTTTTTCTTTCCACCATTTTCTATAGATTCAAAGTTCATCTGTCAAGTGGGACAAACATGGATTATCATAAGAATCTCTATTTATTTGGTGATTGGGCACTATAAACACATTTTCCTTGTAGGGATGCACGAATTCAATACTTTAATTTGGCTTGTGAAGCTTTTCATTCCACTATTTTCCTTAGAATTAAAGTTTGACTATCAAATAGGAAAAACTTTATTTCTTAAAGTAATATCCATTCTTTTGGTTATTGGGTACTATAAACACATTCTCCTCATTGGAATACATTGTTTTGATGCTTTCATTCTCAAAGTTTATCCATCAAGTGCAACAAACATGGATTATCGTAACAATCTCTGTTCATTTGCTTATTAGACACTATAAGCTCATTCTCCTTATTGGTATATAAGGTTTTGATGCTTTGACTTGGAAAGAGATGCTTTTCATTCCACCATTTTTCTTAAAATCAAAGTTCATCAGTCGAATGTGACAAGCTTGAAGTCCCATAATAATCTCCATTCTTTTTGTGATTAGGCACTATAAAGACATTATCCTCATTAGGATACATGGTTTTGATACTTTATTTTTGCAAGAAAAAACTTTTCTTCCCATCATTTTTCTTAGAATTAAAGTTCGCTCATCAAGTGGGACAAGCATGGATTATCTCAATGATCTCCATTTATTTGGTGGTTGGGCACAATAAACATAGGTTTCTTAGAGGGATATATAATTTTGATACTTAATTTAGCATGAGAAGGTTTTCATTCCATCATTTTCTTTAGAATTAAAGTTCAAATGTCAAATGAGGCAAACTTGGATTCTAGTAATAATATCTATTTTTTGGATTCTTGTAATAATATCCATTTTTTTAGGGATTGGGCACTATAGACACATTCTCCTCACTAGGATATGCAGTTTTGATGCTTTGGTTTTTCAAGAAAAGTGTTTCTTTCCTCCATTTTAATTAAATTCAAAGTTTATCCCTTAAATAGGACAAACCTAGATTGTCGTAATAATCTTTAATATTTTGGTGATTAGGCACTATAAACATATTCTCCTAGCTGGGACACACGGTTTTAATGCTTTGGTTTTACAACAATTTCTTTCCACCATTTTCTTTAGAATCAAAGCTTATCCCTCAATTAGGACAAACCTGGATTCTCATAATAATCAATCTTTTGGAGATTAGGTACTATAAATGCATTCTCCTCATTAGGATATATGGTTTTGATGCTTTGGTGTTACAGGAAATGCTTTTCCTTCCACCAATGTCCTTAGAATCAAAGTTCGTTTGTCAAATGGAGCGAACATTGATTCCGGAAGTAATCTCCATTTTTTTGGTTTTTGGGCACTACAAACACTTTTTCCTCATATGGATATATCGTTTTGATGCTTTGATTTGGCAAGAAATTTTCTTTAGAATCAAAGTTTTTTTTGTCTAATGAGATAAATTTGGATTCTCATAATAATCTTTATTATTTTATGGATTGGGTGCAGCAAACATATTCCCTTGATTATGATACACGGTTTTAATGCTTTTGTTTTCAATGAAAAGCTTTTCTTTCCACCATTTTTCTTCGATTCAAAGTTCGTCCATTAAGTTAGACAAACATGGATTATCAGAATAATCTCCATTTATTTGGTGATTGGGCAATATAAATGCATTTTCCTTATAGGGATACACAATTTTGATGCTTTAATTTGGCATGGGAAGCTTTTCATTCCACCATTTTCCCTAAAATTAAAGTTTAATTGTGAAATGAGACAAACTTTGATTCTCATAATAATATCCATTCTTTTAAGGATTGAGCACTATCAACACATTCTCCTCATTGGAATTCACAGTTTTGATGTTTTGGTTTTCCAAGAAAAGCATTTTTGTCCACTATTTTTCTTAAATTCAAAGTTTGTCCCCTAAATGGGACAAACCTGGATTGTCATAATAATCTCTAATTTTTTGGTGATTAGGCACTATAAACATATTCTCCTAGCTGGGACACAGGTTTTAATGCTTTGGTTTTACAAGAAAAGCTTTTCTTTCCATAACTTTTCTTAGAATCAAAGTTCATCCCTTAAATAGGATAAACTGAGATTCTCATAATAATCTTCAATCTTTTAGTGATTGGGCACTATACATACATTTTCCTTATTAGGACACAATTTTGATGCTTTGGTGCTACAAGAAAAGCTTTTTTATAACCATTTTCTTTAGAATCAAAGTTCGCTTATCAAATAGGGCAAGCATGGATTCCGATAATAATCTCTATTCTTTTGGTTATTGGGAACTATAAAAACATTTACCTCATAGGGATACACCATTTTGATATTTTGATTTGGCAGGAGATACTTTTTATTCGACCATTTTCCTTAGAATCAAAGTTATCTATCAAGTGAGAGAAACTTGGATTCTCGTAATAATCTCTATTCTTTTGGGGATTAGGTGCTACAAACATATTCTCCTTATTGGGATACACAGTTTTAATGCTCTTGTTTTCTCAGAAAAGCTCTTCTTTCGCCCATTTTTCTTAGATTCAAAGTCTGCCCATCAGGTGGGACAAACATGGATTCCTATAATAATCTTCATCCTTCTGGTGATTAGGCACTATACATGCATTTTCCTTATAGGGATACTCTATTTTGATGCTTTAATTTAGCATGAGAAGTTTTTCATTCCACTAGTTTCCTAAGAATTAAAGTTCAACTGCCAAATGAACAAACTTGGATTCTTGTAATAATATCCATTTTTTAAGGATAGGGCACTATAAACACATTATCCTTATTGGGATACACAGTTTTGAGGTTTTAGTGTTCCAAGAAAAGCATTTTAGTGCACCATTTTTCTTAAATTCAAAGTTTGGCCCCCAAACGAGACAAACCTAGATTATGGTAATAATCTCTAATCCTTTGGTGATTAGGCACTATAAACATATTTTTCTAGTTGGGACACATGGTTTTAATGCTTTGGGTTTGCAATAAATGCTTTTCTTTCTACAACTTTCCTTAGAATCAAAGTTCATCCCTTAAATGGGACAAACCTAAATTCTCAGAACAATCTTCAATCTTTCAGTGATTAGGCACTATAAAAACATCCTCTTCATTAGGATATAGTTTTGATGCTTTGGTGCTGCAAGAAAAGCTTTTCTAACCATTTTCCTTAGAATCAAAGTTCGCTTGTAAATGGTGCAAACATGGATTCCGGTAATAATCTTCATTCTCTTGGTTATTGGAAGCTATAAACACATTCACCTCATAGGGATACACCATTTTGATGCTTTGATTTGGCAAGAGATGATTTTTGTTAGACCATCTTCCCTAGAATCAAAGTTCATCCGTCAAATAGGACAAACATGGATTATCGTAATAATCTCCATCTTTGGTGATTAGGCACTATACACGCATTTTCCTTATTGGGGTACACAATTTTAATGCTTTAGTTTGGCATGAGAAGCTTTTCATTACACCATCTTCCTTAAAATTAAAGTTCTACTATCAAATGAGACAAACTTGTATTTCCATAATAATATCCATTCTTTTGAGGATTTAGCGCATTCTCCTATTTGGGATACACGGTTTTGATTCTTTGGTTTCCCAAGAAAAGCTTTTCCTTTCACCATTTTCCTTAAATTTAAAGTTTATCCCATAAATAGGGCAAACCTAGATTCTTGTAATAATCTCCAACCTTTTGGTGATTTGGCACTATAAAAACGTTCTTCTAGTGGGGACACATAGTTTTAATGGTTTGGTTTTGCAGGAAACCCTTTTCTTTCCACCACTTTCCTTAGAATTAAATTTCATTCCTTAAATGGGACAAATTTGGGTTTTCATAACAATGTTCAATCATTTGGTGATTGGGCACATAAACACATTATCCTTATTAGGATACATGGTTTTGATGCTTTGGTGTTGCAAAAAAAGCTTTTCTTTCCACTATTGTCCTTAAAATCAAAGTTCACTTGTCAAATAGGGTGAGCATGGATTCTGGTAGTAATCTCAATTCTTTTGGTTATTGGGCATAATAAACACATTCTCCTCATAGGGATACATGATTTTGATGCTTTGATTTGGCAAAAATTACTTTTTGTTCCACCATTTTCCTTATAATTAAAGTTCGTATATCAAATGGGATAAACTTAGATTCTCATAATAATCTCCATTCTTTTGGGGATTGAATAGTATAAACACAATCTTCTCATTAGGATACACGATTTTGATGCTTTGGTTTTCTAAGAAATGCTTTTTTTTCCACTATTTTACTTAGATTCAAGATTCATCCTTTAAATGGAACAAACCTAGATTCTCGTAATAAACTCTAATATTTTAGTGATAGGGTACTATCAACATATTCTCCTAGCTGAGACACATGGTTACAATGCTTTGGTTTTGCAAGAAATGCTTTACTTTTCCCCATTTTCTCTATAATCAAGGTTCATCCTTTAAATGGAACAAACCTAGATTCTCATATTAATCTCTTATCTTTTTGTGGTTAGGCACTATAAACACATTTTTCTCATTGGGATATATAATTTTGATGCTTTAGTGTTGCAAGACAAGCTATTGTCCTTAGAATCAAAATTTGCTTTTCAAATGAGGTGAACATGGATTCTGGTAGTAATCTCTATTTTTTGGTTATTGGGCATTATAGTCACATTTTTCTTATGAGGGTACGTTGTTTTTATGCTTTGATTTGGCAAGAGATGCTTTTCATTTCACCATTTTCCTTATAACCAAACTTCATCTATCAAATGGGACAAACTTGGATTCTTGTAACAATCTCTATTTTTTTAGGGATTGAATGCTATAGACACATTTTTCTCATCGGGATACATAGTTTTTATGCTTTGGTGTTCTAAGAAAAATATTTTTTTCACCATTTTCCTTGAATCTAAAGTTCATCCCTCAAGTGGGACAAACATGGATTAATGTAATACTCTTCATTCATTTGTTGATTGGGCACTATAAACACATTATTCTCATCAGTATACAAGGTTTCATTGCTTTGACCTAGCAAGAGATGCTTTTCATTCCACAATTTTCATTGTAACCAAAGCTTGTCTGTCAAATTAAACAAACTTGGATTCTCATAGTAATCCTTATTTTTTTTGTGATAGGGCACTATAAACATATTTTTCTTATTAGGATACACGGTTTTGACACATTACTTTTGCAAGAAAAGCTTTTTTTCCCATTTTCCTTAGAACCAAAATTCCTCCGTCAAGGGGGAAAAACATGGATTATCGTAATAATCTCTATTTATTTGGTGTTTAGGCACTAGAATAGGGATACAATTTTGATGGTTTAATTTTGCATAAGAAGCTTTTCATTCCACCATTTTCCTTAGAATTAAAGTTTGATTGTCAAATAAGACAAACTTGGACTCTTGTAATAATATTCATTCTTTTGGGGATTAGGCCTTAAAAGCATATTCTCCTTATTGGGATATCTGGCTTTGATACTTTGGTTTTCCAAGAAAAGCTCTTCTTTCCACCATTTTCCTTATATTTAAAGTTTTTCCCTCAAATAGGACAAACTTGGATTCTCATAATAATCTCCATTCCTTTGGGGGTTTAGCACTATAAACACATTCTCCTCATCAGGATACATAGTTTTGATCCTTTGGTTTTCCAATACAAGCACTTATTTCCACCATTTTTGTTAAATTCAAGGTTTATCCCTTAAGTGGGACAAACTTGAATTCTCATAATAATCTCCAATCTATTAGTGATTGGGCACTATAGACACATTCTCCTAGCTGAGACAGATGATTTTAGTGCTTTGGTTTTACAAGATACACTTTTATTTCCAGCACTTTCCTTAGAATCAAAGTTCATCCCTAAAATAGGATAAACCTAGATCTTCATAATGATCTCCTATCTTTTCGGAATTAGGCACTACAAACACATTCTCTTTATTGAGATACATGGTTTTGAGGCTTTGGTATTGCAAGAAAATCTTTTCTTTCCACCATTGCCCTTAGAATCAAAGTACACTTATTAAATCAGGTGAACATGGGTTCTAGTAGTAATCTCCATTTCTTTTGTTATTGGGCACTATAAACACATTCTCTTCACAAGGATACATCATTTTGATGCTTTCATTTAGCAAGGGATGCTTTTTTTTCCACCATTTTCCTTAGAATCAAAGTTCATTCGTTAAATGTAACAAACATAGATTCTCATAATAATCCTAATTTTTTTAGGCATTGGGTGCTAGAAACAAATTCCCCTTATTGGGGTACACAGTTTTGATGCTTTGGCTTTCCAAGGTAAGCTTTTCGTTTCACTATTTTCCTTCCATTGAAAGTTCATCCTTCAAATGGGATAAACATAGATTCTCGTAATAATATCTAATCTTTTGGTCATTGGGCATTACAACAAACACATTCTCCTAGCTGGGACATATGGTTTTAATGCTTTTGTTTTGCAAGAAATGTTTTTCTTCCTGGCACTTTCCTTAGAATCAAAGTTAATCCTTCAAATGGGAAAAACCAAGATTCTTATAATAATCCCTAATCTTTTAATAATTGGGCACTGTAAACACATCTCCTTATTTATATACACAGTTTTAATCTTAGGTGTTGCAAGAAAAGCTTTTCTTTCCACCATTATCATTAGAATCAGAGTTTACTTGTCAAATGGGGCAAACATGGATTCTTATAGTAATCTTCATTCTTTTGGTTATTTGGCACCATTTTAATGCTTTAATTATGCAAGAGATGCTTTTCGATCCACTATTTTCCTTAGAATCAAAGTTTATCTATCAAAAGGGGCAAACTTAGATTCTCGTAATAATCTTTATTTTTTTGGGTGTTAGGCATTATAAACACTTTCTCTTCATTAGGATACATGATTTTGGTGCTTTGGTCTTCCAAGAAAACCTTTGCTTTTCACCATTGTCCCTAGATTCAAAGTTTATCCATTAAGTGGGAAAAACACCAGTTATCATAATAATCTCCATTCATTTCGTGATTGGGCACTATAAATACACTATCCTCATCAGTATATAAGGTTTCCTGGCTTTAACTTGGCAAGAGATGCTTTTCATTCCACTATTTTCCTTGGAATCAAAGCTCATCTATCAACTAGGACAAACCTAGATTCTCATAATAATCTTGATTCTTTTTGTGATTGGGCACTATAAACACATTCTCCTGATTAGGATACATGATTTTGATACATTTCTTTTGCAAGAAAAGCTTTTCTTTCCACCATTTCCTTAAAATCAAATTTTTTTTTTCAAGTAGGATAAACATGGATTATCATAGTAATCTCCATTTATTTGGTGATTGGGCACTATAATAGGTGTGCAATGTAGCTTTGGGTGGATCCTCACAGATCTATGGGTGTATACAACTTAAAATATTTTTTTGACTAGGAAATGTCTTCTTGATCGAGACTTTTCCTTGGCAATGTGATGAGACTGAGAAAGTATAGATTCTTGACTCGTGATATAGTGAGGGGGACCATAAGATGAATCGCTTATCTTGTCAGTCTCAGATCACCATCATAAAGTGGCCAACGATTGGAGTCGCCATTAATTATTTTGGGCTAGGTATAATCAAATGCTATTGAAACCTATGTCTTAAGTTATGAAACTCAAAACATTGATCCTATGGTCTACGCGATACAAAGATTCACCATTTGTGTTTTGGAGTTAGTTACGCAAGATGAGGCATAAACCTCTCCTCGACGCCCAAAATCGATACCTTACTAGTTATGTCTGACCTCATTTTTTATTTTTTCGATCTTAACTTGTCATTATTTTGATATAACCCCCTTTTAATGCATGAATTCTATAGAAATACAAATCCAGGTTTTGATGCAAAGATTTAATCTCGTATATGCCCCGGATAGATAGGGAATATAGAAATTTTCAATAAAAATGACTTCTGGATTTTACGTTGAAAATGAAATATTCCATTTTGGGCACCGGAGAGATACTTATGTGGAACATCACTTTCAATTTTAATTGAAATGATTTTAAAATATGAATGTGGATAATCATCACAAAGAAATCATGCTACTAAGGCAATGAATAAAGTAACATAACATGAACCATTCAATGCAATGATAGAAAGAAGGGTTGGACTATTGGAATTTATCTCGTAATTGGCATCGATTATCTGGGAATAACTAAATCAACAATTTTTTAGACGGATCTGGGTTCCTTGATTGAATAAGGTTTTTTGAAATAACAACAGCTTGACTCTTGACACGTTCATGGAAATCCAGGAAAAAGAAAATTTTAATTATAGATGAAAGACAAGGTTGGATTATCCACTCAGAAAGATAGGGCTGGAGTATCCCTGAGGATGTTAAATAATTTTAACAAAGAAAGATTTTCAAATCTTAACAATTTTGAAAAAATAAGGTTAGAGTATCCCTTTGAACAGTTAAGGTTCAAGTATCCCTGAAGGTGACATATCTGACATTCTTTAAAGAAGTCAAGTTGAAAAACGTAAGTTGACAAAACTTTGTAGCTTAGAAAATGAGTGAGCATTTTGATGCTTTTTGATAAAAGAAATTATTGTGAATGAGGATCGTAAAAATCTAAAAAATTTTGTGCCTTAATGCTAGCCAATGGGAGGTTAACGCATGTTCTTAAGGCTGATCAGGGTGATATGGTGAAATTCAAATGTCTCAAGATGAAGCTTGGGAAAATAACTCAATTTTAACCATAACCAAAAATAAGAGGACAACATTGCGCTATCCCAATTTTTGAATTTATTCTGGTAATAATCTCGATTCTTTTGGTTATTAGGCACTATAAACGCATTCTCCATATAAAGATACATCGTTTTGATGGTTTTATTTAGGAAGAGATTTTTTTCTTTCCACCATTTTCCTTAGATTCAAAGATCATCCATCAAATGGGATAAACTTGGATTCTTATAATAATCCTTATTCTTTTAAGGGATTTGGCACGGAAATACATTCTTCTCATTGGGATACACGATTTTTATGCTTTCGTTATCCAAGATAAGCATTTCTTTCCACTATTCTCCTTAGATTCAAAGTTCATTTGTCAAGTGGGTCAAACATGGATAATCATAATAGTCTCTATTAATTTGGTGATTGGGCACTATAAACATATTCTCCTCGTTGGTATACACAGTTTTGATGTTTTGACTTGGCAAGAGATGCTTTTTATTCCACCATTTTCCTAAGAATTAAAGTTTGGTTATCAAATGAGACAAACTTGGATTTTTGTAACAATATCCATTTTTTTGGTGATTGGGCGCTATAAACACATTCTCTTTATTATGATGCATAATTTTGATGATTTAGTTTTCCAAGAAAAGATTTTCTTTCCACCATTTTCCTTAGATTCAAAGTTCATCCTTCAAATAAGAAAACATAGATTCTCATAATAATCTCTAATCTTTTAGTGATGGGGCATGTCAAAGACATTTTCCTAGCTAGAACGCATGGTTTTAATGCTCTAGTTTGCAAGAAACACTTTGCTTTCCACCACTTTCCTTAAAATCAAAGTTTATCCCTCAAATGGGATAAGCCTGGATTCTCATAAGAATCTCTAATGTTTTGGTGATTGGGTGCCATAAACATATCCTCCTTGTTAAGATACATAGCTTTAATGCTTTGGTGGTGTAGGAAAACCTTTACTTTCCACAATTTTCCTTAGAATTAAAGTTTGCTTGTCAATTGGTGTGGACATGAATTCTAGTAATCATCTCTATTTTTTGGGCTATTGGGCATTATAAACACATTCTTCTTATAAGATGCACTGTTTTGATCCTTCGATTTGTCAAGAGATGTTTTTCATTCAACCTTTTTCCTTATAATCATTGTTCATTCATCAAATGGTCAAACTTGGATTCTCATAATAATCTTTATTATTTTTTGGGATTGGGCTTTATAAACAAGGTCTACTGATTGGGATACATGGTTTTCATGCTTTAGTTTTGTAAGAAAAGCTTTTCTTCCCCTATTTTGCCCATAATGAAAGTTCATCCCTTAAACAAGACAAACTTGGATTGTCATAGTAGTCTCCATTCATTTAGTCATTAAGCATTATAAACACATTCTCCTCATTGGGGTACACCATTTTGATGCGTTGGTTTTCTAGGAAAAGCTTTTCTTTCCACTATTTTTCTTAGATTCAAAGTTCATTCGTCAAGTGGGACAAACATGGATTATTATAATAATCTCTATTTATTATGGATGTTGAAGATAGTGCCATTGACTTATGGACTTCGAAAAAGTGCCAATCACTTATGGGATTTAAAGAAAGGTGCCGCTAACTTATGGACTTTAAAAAGGTGTCGCTGACTTATGGGCTTCGAAGATGGTGCCATAGATTTATGGACTTAGAAAAGGTACCACTGACTTATAGGCTTCGAAAAGGTGCCACTGACTTATGGGCTTTGATTAGGGTGCCACTGACTTATGGGTTTTAAATAGGGCGCCACTGACTTATGGGCTTTGAAACGATCCCACTAACTTATGCGCTTTAAATAGGGTTCCACTGGCTTGTAGGCTTCAAAATGGGTGCCACTGACTTGTGAGCTTTGGATAGGTTGCCATTAACATGTGGGCTTTGGAAAGGTGGCCCTAACTTATGGGCTTTAGAAAAGTGCCACTGACATGTGGGCTTTGGAAAGGTGCCATTGACTTTTGGCTTTAGATAGGGTGCTATTGACTTGTGGGCTTTCAAAAGGGGCCACTAACTTGTGGGCTTTGGAAAGGCTCCACTAACTTGTGGGCTTTAGAAAGGCGCCATGGCTTATGGGCTTTGGAAGAGATCTTGAATTTTTTTTTTATAAAATGTTTAATACAAGTTTTTTTAGAATGGAAGTTTATGACAAATTTTCCTAGTAAAAAGGTTTTGACACTAGTCTTTGACAAGATTCTTGATTAAGCTTCTGACAGATGTTTTCAACAAAAATTCTTGAAAATAGTTTTTGGACAACAATTTCTTGACACTGGCACTTTGAAATTAGTTTCTTGATAAAAAGGGTTTTGACATGAGGTGATAAGAGAAAAAGAACCTTACATGAATGACATTTAGTTTGCGAAGCTTAGAGTTACTACCAAGAATTCCTTAGAGGTTCAGTAAACCTGGCTTAAAGTGATATTATAAAAATAATAATGTATGATGGTAATATGAATACATGATATGAAATGGTATGATGGTTACATGTTGTGAAGTTTAATATGGGAGATAGCCATAGTTTTTTTCAAGTCATCTAGACTCTAATGGGGATTTTGATCCATCCAAATTCAACTAGGTAGTGGAATTTTCCTAATTCCATTAAAGATTATAGGTTGTCCCGGATTCACTAAGGATACAACATAAATTCTATCATAGGAGGTAGCTCTTGTGAATTATCACGGCTCCATTAGGGATATGATGTTTTGATAGTCAAGTTATTCATCTATATTCAAGAATTTAGATTATGGCATTTCCTAATTCGAGAGGATTAACTATTTTCTTGACAATTGAAAGGCATGGTCAACAATTTGGTGACTGTTTGACTGACTAGGTTCATGTCTTTGGTTTCGATTGGACTTAGATAGAACGTACAGATCGATTTTTGGTTAGCTTCAAGTAGTTTTTCTTCATATATGGCTTATGAAAGCTAGAATTGGTTTGGTGTATGGTCATGTTAAATGGGTGTTTGGATGTGAGAAGTTCATGATCTCGATAATCAGGGCATAAGCAAAGTTTCCTATGCTTTTCTTTTATTTTCAATGTAATATTGAGATGTCCTATGCATATTTTAGTTGATTTATCAAACATTATTAGTTAAATGATTAGGGTAATATGAATTTTACAGGGGTTTAAAAGAAGCAAGGCAATATTTATTCATGACAGCAAAAAGATATAGCTTGATATATTATTTGACAAGCAACTGATAGGGTAGCCAGAAAATGATCTTTTAGGTGAAAGATGCCTCTAACAATCATGACATGGATGTTTTTTAGGTGCTTTTCAGTATCTTTCTCGAATAATAAATATGACTAGTATGAGCTATTCTTTGGAAGATCCTTAAGATTGCTTTGCATTGTCCTGTCTTGATTTATGCCCCATAAACATTGATTTTCTTAAGTTGCCCTTACGAGTTTTCAACCTAGTCGGGTTGGCTACCTAGATGCCTTTTTTAGATTTCATTTGGACCTTTTTTTTGGTTTTTTTGAAAAATGCCCTTTTAGGTTTTTACCCTCTACGTGTAATATTTCTTGATGAAATCTGAGTTGACTAGGTTGGGCAAAGCTTTACTGTCCATATCTAACAAGATAAGGGCCTCTTTGGAGAAGGCTTGCTTGACAACATATAGTGCTTCCCAAATGGAGGTCCATTTACCGGGTGCATCTTTGTGAATTGGGAGGATCTTTTTCAATACCAATTCACCTAGGTGAAATTGTCATGGGCATATCTTTTTATTATAGGCTCGGATCATGTATCTTTGATACGTTTGACCAAGGCAGATGGCTTTCATGTGTTTTTTGATAAAATTGAACTGGTCATATCTATTCTTGACCCATTTAGCCCCTTCAAGTTTGGTTTCCATCAAAACTCTGAGAGAATGGATTTCAAATAGATTCTATCCTATAGACAAAGGAGAATGAGGTAGCACCCGTGAAAGTGTGAACTGAGGTCTGATAGGCATGACATGCAAAGAATTTCTTCTCATTCTAGTCTTTGTAAGTCTCGATCATTTTTTCAAGTATCTTTTTTGGTGTTTTATTAGCTACCTCAACTGGCCTATTCATCTTTGGGCGATTAGGGACAAAATTATGGTGCTGGATCTTAAACTAAAAGCAGACCACTTGCATCATTTTATTATTTAAGTTGCTTGCGTTATCTATGATGATTTAGTCAGGGAGGCCATATTTATGGATGATGTCCTGCTTAACAACCTTATAGATGGTCGATCTAGTGACATTAGCATACGAGGCAGCCTCCACGCATTTGGTGAAATAGTCAATTGCTACAAAGATAAAGCGATTGCCATTGGAAGCTTTAAGGGTGAGTAACTCGATTACATCCATGCCCCACATAGAGAAGGGCTAGAGGGCTATCATGAAGTGAAGTAGCACTGGAGGGATATTGATCTTGTCTGAATAGATTTGACACTTATGGAATTTTCGAACATAATTAATGCAGTCTCTCTCAAGGGTCAACCAGTGATAACCTAATATCATGATTTGTTTGCCATCTGATGTCCATTAGCATGTGTGCCACAATTCCCTTCATGAACTTCTTCTAGGATCCTTTTGGCTTCAAGAATGTCAATGCATCTGAGTAATACTTGATCGTGACTCTTCTTGTATAAGATTTTTCCATTGAGAATGAATCCCATAGCCAGCCTCTTGATAGTCCTTTTATCAGTCTTGGTTGTATGTTTGGGATATTGCTAATCCTTGATGTAACAAAGGATGTAATAGTACCACGGTAGGCCATCTTTCTCTTTTTTGACTGTATGAAAATGAACTAGAGTTGTATAGATGCTTATTTGAAAGGAAGCAATGCCCAACTCTTGGTTAACTTTAAACATAGATGACTAAGTAGCCAAAGCATCGACTATTTGGTTCTCTTCTCAAGGTAAGTGTCAAAAATTAATATCATCAAATTCTTTCTTGAGTTCTGCTATCATCTTCCCATAGATCCCCCTGCCAATAATCCATAACCTACCTAATGGGAAACTAGACAAGAACAATGACCCACTCCTACACTTGCCGCCCAGGCTCTACCAGTCATCTACCTGAATCCTGTTGCAATAGGTTAATTCATTCTTGGTACATAAAGGGTGAATGCGGGAGTTTCATCGACAGATCTGATAACCTTCAACCATATGGAACTAGAGAAAATAGAAGGTCAAAAGTCCACCATAACTACGGTAGAAGTGAACAAATTTAAGCTACTGGAAAAATGCCTCCAAGCTATCGAGGGGAGTGATAAGTTCTGAGCTCTTGATGCACAATCATGTCTTTGGTGTCCAATCTTGTCATTCCCCTAAAATTCAAAGTCCCAGAGTTTGAAAAGTTTAATGGAATCATTGACCCTTTTGTCCATATTCAAATGTAACTACGAAAGATGGCTGGGTAGGAGAAAAATAAAAAGCTCCTTATCAATTGCTTCTAACGTAACCTCATTGGGGCAATAGCTTGGTGGTATATCGACCTAGACAAGGTGAAAATCCAATCATGGCTAACTTAGCTAAGGCCTTTCTGAATTAATACTAGCATGTGTCAGATTGGGTATCGGTTTAACTTTCCTTAATGAATTTCAAGAAAAGATTCACTAGAAGCTTCAGGTAACATGCCTAAAGGTAGAGAAAGGAAGCAGCTTTAGTCTAACCTCCCCTTACAGAAAAAGAGATGATAGTCATTTTCATCCATACCTTACGTGCTCTTTATTATGAGAAGCTCATAGGAAATGCCACCAAGAAATTCATAAATTTAGTTTTCTCTAGAGAAATGATTGATGCAGCTATTAAGAGTGGTAGAATGTCAGCTGAGGAAACGTCTAGATCAAGCAAGAAGCCTATTGCCAGTAAAAGGAAGGAAGAAAAGGCCAATTCCATAAGTTATGCTAGGTTATCTCAGCCAAAACGACGTCAAATACCTGACCTTCACACCTAAGCATGCTGTATTCTCGCCCTATCACCATCCCTCATAGCCACTTAATGCCATAACCTACAACCCATCTCTTTCAATCCCATCTAACCCACCACAAAGCTACCCTCCACAAGTTCACCAAAATGGTAATTGAGCAACCAATAATGCGCTTAGTAATCGAGGTGCAAATCAACAAAGGTAACATTTTCATCCCATCCCTATGACCTATAAGGAGCTCTACCATACCTTACTCCAAAATCATTTAGTGCCTAAATCTATGTCCCCAAAAAAAAGCCACCATACCCACAATGGTACAGCCCTAACGCCCAATGTGAGAACCATGCTGGGGTAGCAGGGCATGACACTGAGAACTGCATATCTTTTAAACAAAATGTACAAAATCTAATTAACTTAATTGTCTTGTATTTTGGAACAAACCAGGGACCAAATATTACCACCAATCCTTTACCAAACCATACTGAGCCAGCTGCAAACATGATCGGTATTAAGAACAAACATGAAGTAAGGGCAAGCATAAAGGATGTAACGATGCCAATGTTTTTGGTTTGGCAAACACTGATTTAGGTCGGGTTGCTCAATGTAATAGAAAAATCAAAAGTTAATCCCGACAATTTTTATGACTTTCACACAATTATAGGTCATATCCTATAAACATGTAGGGAGTTTAGGTCCATGATTCAAAGAATGATGAATGAAGGCCAAATAGAATTCTATCATGAGATCACATCTGCTGTTAAATCTATCAACATGATAGGAGAGGAAACCATGAAGCCACCTTAGGGGAGAAATTGCCCCCTCATTCTTTATGGCAAGCCAAGTTCTAAGGTCAATTCTTTGATACCTATATCGAAGTTAGTTATGGAATTACCTAAACCATTCCTGTATTAGAGCAATAAAGTTATCCCATGAAAATACAAGAATCAAGTAGTGATGATCAAAGAACTAGCTCCCGTAATAGTTGTAATGGAATTGTTAGGAGTTAGTCACCTAACCCATAGCAAAAAGTGTTATGCTCCCTTAGCTCAAGAAAAATAGAAGGTTGATGCATCTCCATGCACCAGTACCACCCAAGCCCAAGCAAAAAATTTTGAGCCCAAAAAAGTTAAGGAAGCAGTGAGTGAAAGAGAAGCCATGGAGTTTCTCAAGTTCATCAAGCATAGTGAACGCTGCATTATGGATGAATTAAGCAAACAACCTACCAAGATTTATGTGCTATCTCTACTTCTTAATGCAAAGGTTTATCGAAATGCATTACTGAAGGTGCTAAATAAAGCATATGTGCCCCCTGGATGTCTCTGTAGATAAGTTGGATCGATTAGTGAACAACATCATGGCCGATAATTGTATCTCCTTCACTAATGATGAGATCCCACCAAGAGGTAAGGGCAATTATAGAGCTGTGCATATCACTACCCATTATAAGGGATGCATTTGGCCCTAAGTACTTATAGACAATAGGTCAGCCCTTAATGTCATGCCTATGACTATATTAAGCAAACTCCCTATCAATCAGTCTAACATCAAAAGTAGCCACACCATAGTTTGAGCTTTTGATGGAATGTGTCAAGAAGTAATTAAAAATATCACAATCTAACTCCAGATAGGCCCATTTACATATGAATTAGATTTTCAAGTTATGGATATTAATCTTTCTTGCAATTGCTTATTAGGTAGGCCATGGATACACTTTACAGGAGCCATCCCATCCTTTCTCTATTAGAAGCTTAAATTTGTGATAGATGACAAAGCAGTCACCATCAGAGTTGAAGAATAAATGATTGCCACTATCTTCACCGAGGATATCTACATCAAGCTAATAAAGATACATCGGATTCATCATTCCAAACCTCTGAGTTTTTCAATGCGACGTTTATGGGAGAAGGGTTGCTAATAGTTAAACCCCACCTGTCAAAGAGTACACACTTAGGCTTAAAAATGACTGTTGGCAAAGGTTCCTGTGCTGGAAAAGGGCTTGGCAAGAATCTACAAGGGATGGCCCAAGCGTTACAGGTCACCACTCAAGCCAACAAAAGAGGCTTAAGATTTAAAGCCAATACACACTCAAGAAAGTAGCAAAAAAAAGGATCTGCAACCAAGATATGACACCATCTTTAGGTCAAGAAGGGAAATTAAAGCTGATAATGTTTCTATCTTTCCATGAGATATTTTGTTGGGGATGACATATTGATCCAAGCGAATTGGAAAAGCAAAAGGCTAAAGCTATCATGGTCATCCTAAGCAAGGTGCTTAACAGCCTCTATCTCTAAGATATCGAGCCATAAAATTCATGTCCTTCCATTAAGACCTGATTTTGATGATAGGGCCATGAGAGAAGCCTCTGCACTTTTCTTATCCCTTTCATGTAACGTTAAGAAATGAAAACCTATTTGCCCTCACCTAAAGGCAGATAAGTGTCCTCTGTAAAGGGCATTTTTTTTGTCAAACATTATCAATGAAATGACTTTTTCATATGCCTTTTTGTCTCTATTACTCTTTTGCCCTTATTTTTATCCAAATCTCTTAGTTGTGTGTGCCTTTTGCAATGTTTATTTCTTTGCCCTTTCAGGTGTCCTCACTATAGTGACATGGATATGACTGATGGGTTTTTTGAAGATTAATTTTGAATAATCAATTTGCGCTAGTGAAGTCAATCTTAAAAAAGATTTCAAAGAAAGCTCTATACCACTAGACCTCTTATGATTAGTCGAGCAAGAGGAGAGGAAAATCATGCCCCATAAAGAAGAGGAGAGGAAAATCATGCCCCATAAAGACCTAACAAAAGTAATAAATCTGGGTACTCAAGAGGATCGAAAGGAAGTTAAAATCAAAACCTCAATAAAGTTGACAACTAGGACCATGTTGATAGACCTCCTTTAGAAATATTGAGAGGTATTTGCTTAGTCATATCAAGACATGCCAGGACTAAAAACTGATATAGTGGTACATAAGCTTCCCATCAAGCCTGGGTGCAAACCAATCTAGTAAAAGTTAAGGAGGATGAAGCCTGAAATGCTTCTTAAAATTAATGAGGAAGTCAAGAAGTGGTTTCATGTAAGGTTTATTGGAGTAGCCAAATATCTAGAATGGGTTGCCAATATAGTCCCAGTCCCAAAGAAAGATGGCAAAGTATGAATATGTGTTGGTTATTAGGATATGAATTAAGCTAGTCTTAAGGATAACTTCCTACTACCCTATATCAATACTTTAGTAGACAACATGACCAAAAATTCTTTGTTCTCCTTCACGGATGGATTCTCTGGCTACAAGTAGATCAAGATGGCACTCGAAGATGAAGAAAATAACTTTTGTAACCATGTAAGAGACATTGTGCTATAATGTCATGCCCTTCGAACTTAAAAATAGTAGGGTAACCTATCAATGGGCTGTGGTAGCCCTATTCCATGACATGACACATAAAAAAATTAAGGTCTATGTTGATGACATGTTACCAATTCAACAAAAGAGGATAAGCATGTCATAGACCTTTGGAAACTTTTTGAGCGGCTACGAAAATTTCAACTGAAATTGAATCCTGCCAAATGTACCTTCAGAGTCACTTTGGGTAAGCTTTTAGGCTGTATAGTTAGCGAAAAAAGGATTGAAGTTAACCCAGACAAAATCAAAGCTATTCACGATGTGTGACCACCTCAAACCCAAAAAGAACTAAGAAGCTTTCTAGGGAGATTGAACTACATTGATAGATTTATATCCTAACTCATTGATAAATGCGACCTTATCTTTCGGCTCCTTCACAAATAAAATCAAGGAAAGTGGAATGAGCCATGTCAAAAAGCCTTTGATAAAGTTAAACATTATCTGTGAAGCTTGCCAGTGTTGGTATCACTGATGCCTGGTTAACCTTTAATCCTTTACTTGGTAGTCTTTGACAAGTCTATAGGTTGTGTATTAGGGCAGCATGATGAGTCAGGAAAGAAGGAACAAGCAATCTTCTACTTAAGCAAAAAGTTCATGGAATGCAAGTGCAATTAGTCCGCAGTCAAGAAGTTATGCTATGTTTTAGTGTGGATACCCAAAAGACTCAAGCAGTACATGCTGTATCACACCCCAAGGTTGATTGTAATGCTTGATCCTATCAAGTATCTATACAAAGCCCCTGCACTATCAGAAAGGCTAGCTAGATGGCAAGTCCTGCTTTTTGAATACAACATTGCCTATATTAGTCAAAAAGCCATCAAAGGTAGTGCGATCGCTAATTTTTTGGCAAATTGAGTGCCAGATGACTATGAACCCTTAAGTTATTACATCCTAGATGAAGAACTAATGTGCATTTCTAAAGATGAAGATGCCTCCAACCATGATCAATCTTAAAAGATGTATTTTGATGGAGCATCAAACACTCTAGGACATGGATTTGGGCCAATATTGATGTCACCTGACAAGAGTTATTATCCGTTCATAGCAAGGCTAAATTTAACTGCACAAATAATATCGCAAAATATGAAGCCTATGTTATAGGGCTTCAAGCAGCCATTGAGAGGGATGTCAAGATATTATAGGTGTTCGGTGATTCAGCCTTAATTATCTACCAATTGAAAAGAAAGTGGCAAACTTGCGATATTAAGCTGATGTAGTATGAGAAGCTGATAGCAGAGCTCGAGAAAGAATTTGATGATATTAGTTTTGACACGTACCTCGAGAAGAGAATGAAATAGTAGATGCTTTGGCTACCTTGTCATCCATGTTTAAAGTCAACCAAGAGTCAGACGTTACTTCTATCTAGATGAGCATCTATACAACTTCGGTTCATTATCATAGTGTTGAAAAGAGAAAAATGGCCTACCATGGTACCATGACATCCTCCGTTACATCAATGATCAATAATATCCCAAACATACAACCAAGACTAATAAAAGGACTATCAAAAGGCTAGCTATGGGATTTGTTCTCGATGGAAAAATCTTATACAAAAGGAATCATGATCAAATATTGCTTAGATGTGTTAATACTCTTAAAGCCAAAAAGATCCTAAAAGAAGGTCATGAAAGGATTTGTGGCACACATGCTAATGGACATTGGATGGCCAAGTAAATCATGAGAGTGGGTTATTATTGGTTGACCCACAAAAAAAACTGCATCAATTATGCCCGAAAATGCCAAAAGTGTTAAATCTATGCTGATAAGATCCATGTGCCTCTAGTATCACTTCACGACATGATGGGCCCATGGCCTTTCTCTATGTGGGGCATGGATGTGATCAGGCTAATCACACTTAAAGCTTTCAATGGGCATCATTTTATCTTGGTACTGATTGACTATTCACTAAATGGGTAGAGGCTGCCTCGTATGCTAATGTCATTAGATCGACCATCGATAAGTTTGTCTAGCAGGACATTATCTATAAATATGGCCTCCCAAACCAAATCATCATAGACAATACAAGCAACTTAAATAATAAAATGATGCAAAAGGTCTACTCACAGCTCAAGACCTAGCATCATAATTCTGTCCCTTATCGCCCAAAGTTGAATAGGGTAGTCGAGGCAGTCAACAAAAACATTAAAAGAATAGTTAAAAAAATGGCTGAGACTTACAAAGACTAGCATAAGAAGCTATTCTTTGCACTTCATGCCTACCAGACCTCAGTTCACACCTCTATAAATGCTACCCTATTTTCTCTTCTCTATGTGATGAAAGCTATATTGCCTATCGATGTTGAGATCTTTCTTTCAAAGTCTTAATGGAAACCAAACTTAAGGAATCTGAATAGGTCAAGAATAGATACGACCAGCTTAATTTCATCGAGGAAAAATACATGAAAGCCATCTACCATGGTCAAATGTATCAAAGATGCATGATCTGAGCCCACAACAAAAAGATGCGCCTATGACAATTTCACCTAGGTGAATTGGTATTGAAGAAGATCCTTCCAATTCACAAAGATGCATAGGGCAACTAGACCCCTAATTGGGAAGGACTATATTCTGTAAAGTAAGCCTTCTCTAGAAGGGCCCTAATCTTGTTAGAAACGGATGGCAATGTCTTGCCACACTAATCAACTCAGATTCCGTCAAAAAATAGTACACATAGAGGGCAAAAACCCGAGAAGGCATCCTTCTTAAAAAAATAATAACAAAAAAAGAGCAAAAAAAAAGAGGTCCAAATGAAAATCCGAAAAGGGCATCTAGGTAGCCAACCCAACTACAGTTGAAAACCCACAAGGGCAACTTGAGAAGATCAATTTTGATGGGGCATGAATTGAGAGTACCTATAAGATAATGCAAAGCAATCTTAGAGATCTTTCAAAGATTAGGCCATGCTAGGCATATTCATTATTTGAGAAAGATTCTGAAAAGCACCTAAAGAACATGCATGTTAGGATTGTCAGAGGCATCTCTTGCCTAAAAAATCATCTTTCTCGTCACCCTATTAATTGCTTTTTAAATAGTACATTAAGTTATGTATCTTCGTTGTCATGAATAAATATTGCCTTGTTTCTTTTAACCCTTGTATAATTCACATTGCACTTGTCATTTAACTAATAATGTTTGATAATCAATTGAAAAACACATCAGGACATCTTGACATTACATCAAAAGGAAAAGAAAAGCATAGGGAACTCTACTCACCCCCTGATCATTAAGATCATGCATTTGCACATCCAAGCACCTGTTTGGCATGACTATAACCCAAACCTAAACCATTTCTTGCTCTCACAAGCCACATCTCATGAAAAACCATTTTAAGCTAACCAAAAATTGACCCATGCATTCTATCAGAATCCTATCAAAGCTAGAGAAATTAACCTAATTAGGCAAACAGGCTCCAAATTATTCATAATGCCTTTCATTTATCAAGAAAAACATTGAGCCTTTCAAATCGAGAAATGCAATTATCCAAGTTCTTGAGACTAAATTTTTGGTCATATCCCTAATGGAGCTAGAACAACCTACAATCCCCAGCAGGATTAGGAAAATTTTTGCCTATAGTTGCATCAAAGACAAATTGCTATCCCTAAGAGAGTTTGAATGATGTATAAGAAAAACTATGGCTATCTCTCGTATTAGACTTCATATCATGCAATCATGATAGCATTCCACATCATGCATTCACATTACCATCTTACACCATAATTTTTACAATATCACTGCAAGCTAAGTTTGTTGAACCTTTAAAGAATTCCTAGTATGAACTCTAAGCTTCGCAAACCAAGTGCCATTCAGGTAAGGTCTTTTTCTTCTCATCACTTCATGTTAAAACCCCTTTTATCAAGCAACTACTGTCAAAGGGCCAATGTTAAAAAAATTATTCTCTAGAACCTATCATTAAGAAAAAAACTTTTATGAAAAACATTAGTCAAAAGCTTTTGTTTAGCATTTTGTCACGAACTAGTGTCAAAACCCTTTCATTGGGAAATTTTATCATGAACCTTTGTTAAGAAAAACTTGTATTAAAACTTTTATCAAAAAAATGTTGTCAGCACTTTTTCAAAGCCCACATGTCAGTTGCACCCTTTTAAGCCCATAAGTCAATGGCACCCCTTGAAAGCCCCCAGTCAATGGCACCTCTTTAAAGCCCATAAGTTAGTGGCACCCCTTTAAAGCCGACAAGTAAGTGGCACCCTTTACAAAATCCCACAAGTCAGTGGCACCCTTTTAAAGCCCACAAGCCAATGGCACCTTTACAAAAGCCCATAAGTCAGTGGCATCTTTTCAAAGCCCACAAGTCAGTGGCATCATTTTCAAAGCCCAGATGAGCTGGTGGCACCCAAGTCTAAGTCAAAGCCTACACAAGCTGGTGGCACCCAGGTTCAAGTCAAAGCCCACACAAGTTGGTTGCACTTAACCTAAGTCAAACCCTGTATGAGCTGGCAGCACCCGAATCGAAGCCCACACGAGCTAGTAGCACTTAGTTTAAGTCAAAGCTCTGGTAACACCCGTGTCGAAGCCCACATGAGCTGGTGGCATCTTAGCTTAAGTTAAAGTTCGCATAAGTTATCGGCCCCCACATAAAAAATTCATAATACTTTACACCTACTTAAGGTGGTCAAACCTTAGAAAACCTAACACATTAGTGTTTTGGAAGTGTCAGTCCACCCTAAACAAAATAATGTCTATTTATCTTTGCCCTATTCTTGATTTTCTAGAGCAGTCAAAAACGGGTAGCTTTAGACACCTTACTTTATCCAAGCTAATTTGTAGCCATTTGAGGCATGAACATGAGAAGGGGCAATGATCACCAGGCATATTTCACAGTTTGGGCATTTTTGACTCGTCTACCATTGATCCAAAACTTGATTTTAACATTTTTCTTGCATAAGGAAAAATTAAAACACGAATCATATTATTAATTTAGACTTTTGAATTAATCAAAGTATTTTTTAAGTCTAAATTAGATCAAAAAGGTCAAAATCATGTAATCACCCTACTCCCTAGTTTGTTAACCAATATCACCATTAGCTGCCCTATTTGCTGGAAAATCATTTTAGCATTAAAACCAGCCACCCTACGCCTATCACATTGGTAGCAAGCTGCTCCCTACAGCCACTTTATAGCCACCATGCTGACACCATTTTGTTTCTCTTAAGAAATAACCAAAAACACCTCCAAATTGGCTCCAAAATGCTGTTATAAATAGACAACTTCTATCTCAGCTAAAAAAGGTTAGATTCCAACCCATTTCAGCTTCCATAAACATATTCCTACACCAAGAAAACCAAATCCGGTAGCTCTTCACTCACCACCCAAAAATAGCCCCAAAACACTCATTTTCAAGCACTACACATTCTGAAAATCATCGTCAGCCATACTAGAACCAAAACCTCATTATTTCTCTCTTTTTCTTACTTATTAACAACAAGGAAGAGAGGGAAATTCAAGCCATCTCTGCTACTCCAACTATGTGGCCAAAAGTGAAGTTTTATTGGTATAACTTTTCACTTTATCACTTTTATTTTTTGTTTTTCATCATCTTCATCATTTTAGTAAGCTCTCCATGTTTCCATCACTTTTTTAGGATTCTCATGCATTATTATGGCTTTTGGTTGTGGTAGTTTAAGATTTGGATGCCTTAATGCCTCTTTGATGTGCAAAATGCCTCATTTCATCCATATTATTTTGATATCTCTTGCTGATGCATTTTATGCCATATCTATGCATCTTGTTATCCTTAATCCACGTATGAATCATTAGCCTAACATATTTTAAGCACATTTACACATCAACTTGCATGAATCATTGCCATTTTTAGCCTCTATAACATTTTCTTGTCACAATGCATAACACTTTCTTTGTCTAGATCATTGGTAGAGTTAGCATCCCCACTTATGTTATGTGTCATCCCCTTGTATGTTTATTGCCTTTTCCTTCTTAAAATGCAGGTTTGATGGCTGTCAAAAATTGATTTTTGAAACCCCTAAGCTAATGCATGTTAACCTCAACTAGTAAGGATTAACATAAAATTAGCATTTTCCTTAAAGTTAGCAAAATATCCTAGGGAAAATTAAGTTTTCCAATTCTAGAATCTCGGCAAACAAGCTCAAATCTTTTGATTTTCCAAGAAAAATGGTTTTGCAGTCATTCTCGAAATGTTCATGCCTTGTTTTTTAGTCAAAACCCTGAATGATATGATTAACGGGCTGTTTCATTGTCCCAAACTGCTTTGAGGCTATGCAAATGAGTTTGTGATGCTCATGCTACTCTTTTCTTTCAGCCATAGATGTTTGGTCACTAATGACTCGAGACTAGACCCATAGAGATAAAAAATGATAGATATCCCTTGCCTTGCTTTGTAACCTGTTGTTAGTACAATTATTGCAAATTAAAAAATTATTTTAAAATCCCTAAATGATTTTTCATGAATTTTATGATATTTTTCTCTTAAAGCATGTTGAAAATCTTCTTTAAAATGATGTCTTATTCACCTTCAGATCATTCCAGATGAGAGAGTTATGAATTTTCAAATATAAACTGTCCAAAACCTCTAAAATCTAAACATGTATTTTGTTTGGGTCGTTCATGCCCATTAAATGATTTTTCCAAATCTTTCAAAATTGTTTCTAAAAGTTTCATGAAATCCCCTTTTCATAAAGGTATCGCTTGCAATTTTTTGATATCAAATGAGTCTGAGTGATTTTTCAAATTTTGACACACCTTGTCCCTCATATGCTCTACCAGCAGCTCAATTGATACGAATTTGAAAATTTATTTCCTTGAAAGTGACTCTTTGGGATATTGGGAATATTTTTAGATTAACCCTTTTCGAGTTATCTTTCTAGCGGCATCTTGTCCACCCTTTAAATCCTTCAAACCTATTTAGAATAAATTTAGGAAGCAAGCTATTGCAATGCTGTCCCCTGTTTTCAGTTACAGTCAAAATTAAGTTGTTCTCACGAATCTCGTCTCAAGACATTCAAGTGTTTCTATCTCACCCTGATTAGACTAAGAACATGCTTTGACTGCTCATAGGCTTATATCAAGGCACAAACATATTTTTACATCTTTACCATCCTCATTCACAATAGTTCTTTTCACCAAAAGTCGTCAAAATGCTCATCGTCTTCTAAATCACAAGATTTTATGAACTTAATTTTTCCAACTCATCTTCTTTCAAGAGTGTTAGACATGTCACTTTTGGGAATACTCTAACCTCAACCTTTCGAGGGGATACTTCAACCTCATTTTTCAAAATTATCAAGATTTAAAAATCTTCCTTTGTCAAAAATTATTTGCCACCTATAAGGATACTCCAACCCTATCTTTCTGAGGGGATACTCCAACCTTGTCTTGCAACTTTAATTAAAATTTTCTCCTTCTTGGACTTTCATGAATATGTCAAATAAGCCTTGTTTAATCAAAAAACCTAGATGTATCTCAAAAATTGTTAATTTGGTTATTCATAGATAATCGATGTCATTAGCGAGATTAATTCCAATAGTCCACCCATTTTCTTTATTATTACATTGAATGATCCGTGTTATGTTATTTCATTTATTGCCTTAATAACATGATTTCTTTGTGATGATTATTTGCATTCATGTTTTCCAAATGTTTCCAAATGAAATTAGAGGTAATGTTTTACCTGGGCATCTCTCCAATGCCCAAAGTGGAAGATTCCATTTTCAAAGTAAAATCCAGAGGTCACTTTTATCGAAAATCTCTATATTCCCTATCACTTTGGGGCGTGTATGAGATTAAATCTTTTTTATCAAACTTAGATTTTTATTTTTATAAGATTCATGCATGGGTTTTATTAAAATAGTGACAAGTTAAGATTGAAAACATCAAAACTGAGAAAGACATAGCTAGTACTGTATCGATTTCAGGCATTGCGAAGAGGTTCGTATCTCATAGTGTGTAACCAATTCCCAAACCCAAATAATGAATCTTTGTATTACATAGACCACGAGATTGATGTTTTGAGTTTCGTAACTTAAAATGTGGGTTTTAATAGGCATCTGACCATGCCTAGCCCTAAATGATCAGTGGCAACTCCAAGCATTGGCCATTTCGTGATGGTCATCCGAGACTAATAAGATGAGTGATTCATCTTACAGTCCCTTTCAGTTACCACAAGTTAAGAATCCGTACATTCTTGTTGTCATCACATCACCAAAAAATAGTCTTAATCGAGAAGACATTTCCAAGTCCAAAAAATATTTTATGTCATATGTACCCATAGATCCGTAAGGATCCACCTCGGGGTGCATTGCGACAATGAATTAATACAATAACTTGGTTATTCATTACAAAACTATATCTGTTCTTGTACCCATCATGAGTAAACTTTCTATCGAACTGCCATGGACACCTTAAGAATATATGACCAGCATGCATTGGTGCAACATCATAAAGAACCTTATCCTTGTAGTTGCTAATAGAGATGCAACTAACACTTGCTTTGTCACCTTAACTTCTCCACAATCATTCAACCATTGCAACTTATATGGTCTTAAATGCTTTAATATAGGTAGCTTTAGCTTTTCAACGATCAAAGTACTAGCAACATTAGTGCAACTACCACTATCAATAATCATGCTACATACCTTTTATTCACATGGTACCTAGTATGAAAGATATGTTCACATTGTATTTCATCATCATCTTCCTTAGGCTATATGCTAAGAGCATGCCTGGTAATGAGCATATCTCCTGGGTTGTTCAATGTCAACATCACTATAATCCTTTAATAATGCCATTTCATTATCACTCAAACTTATGCTTTCTATGTCACCATTATCCATAACAATATAGCCTTTTTATTTAGACATTGAGAAGCAATATGCCTAAATCCTTGAGACCTAAAATGCTTAACATCATGCGATTTAAAAGATGATTTAGTTTCAGTTTTACCTTTGGGGAATATAATTAAATCCTTTTTTTTTTTCATCTTCTTTAGGTTTTGCGATAGCTTTGTTGTTCTTCCAATTTAACTTCCATAAAGAACTAGAAGCTTAACCATATTTGGAAGTGCCTTTAGACTTTAATTGCCTTTCCACTTTGATAGCTTTATATAATAATTCCTTTATCTCTATATAATGGTGCAATTCCACCATATCAACTATCTCTTTATTCAAACCACCAATGAATCTGGCCATAGTTGCCTCACGGTCCTCCTCTAAATGGCTCGAATCATGGCTATCTCCATCTTTTTATAGTAATCCTCTATATTCATGGATCCTTGAGTTAGCCCTTGTAACTTTTTATACAAGTCCCTATAGTAATAGTTAGGTATAAACCTCTTTCTCATCACTACCTTCATTTCTTCCCATGATCGAATAGATCTCTCACCATTCCTACCTCTAGTAATCACAAATTGATCCCACCAAATACTAGCATAATTTATGAACTCAACTGCTGATAGTTTAACCTGCTTTTCCTCAGAGTAATTATAATAATCAAAAACATGTTTTACCTTTCTCTCCTACTCCAAGTATAATTCAAGGTCATTTTCCCTTAAAATGTAAGGATTTTCATCTTAATACTACCTAAATTGCTATCTTGTTTAGAAACAAACTTTTTACCCTTTTAAGAACTACTCTCGTCATAATAGGATTCCTCCTCTTCCTCCTCCTCAACCATAAGTTTTCTAGAGGATCTAGGATTGGATAAGGACTTTAAATTATCTAACCTTATGTTTAAAAGCTTGAATTGGTCTTGGACAGCCTTCACAAACGACTTGATATCAATTTTAGCATTATTTCTTCCACTGCTCATGTTTTAAACTTGCAAAATTTGTTAGGAATAAAAATAGGGTAGTTTTCCTCACACACTTCCTTATTTGTTTACACTCAAGATTAGCTACTTAACCACTCATTTTTTACTCAATTTTGGTTTTCTCAATATTATTCTTACCTCTCTTGCCTTTTACCACTTAGCTTCCCCTTACGAGCCCTATAAAAAGAACTCTATAAATGATCTTACCAAAACAACAAGCAATAATAAAGTTATTATAACTTTGATTAATAATATAACAAGAACTGTTAAGAATTAGAAAGGAAACAAAATCAGCAAAAAATATCAAAGGAAAAGAAATCAATGAAGAGGAGCAAAGTTCTTTGTATGATATGAATATGAAAATCTAATAACAATCTTTTTTTTTAAGATGGAAAAGGGATATAACACTAGAATACACTTTTTTTTACTTTTTTTAATGGATGATGAACAGTGAAGGGTTAGAACACTAGAACTTTTTTTTTGTTTTTTTTGCTTTCTTTGTTCTTTTTGGATGGTGGAAACACGAAATATAATAGAAAAAATAATGAAATTACGAGATTAAAAGATAGATTACTCCTCACTTTCAATAACCAAAGCTCTAATACCAAATAATGCAAACCTTAGAATAAAAACACAAACTAAAACCCAATTGGATGGAATTAGAACCCTAGGATCGTTTTCGAAGTCAAGCAAAAAGAACTTGACCCTAATCAAACTTGATGATTAGAACTAAAGTTATAACAATCTTGATCGCCATAAGTTACCTTGATAAAATCAAATTGAGTTCTTGTTTAAAGAACAAAGAGAAAGTTTTCATAAAGTGGAGAAACTCTAAAGTATTTTTTTCTCCTCCAAATATGCTGAATAACATGAATAAGACTACCTTATATAGGCCAAGAATCTATACAACCCTAACTGAACAAGGAAATCCTAATCAATATGAAAATGTTTATTCCTAATCCTAATCTAAGTAGGACTTATCTAGCCAACTTAAAATCCTAAACATAATCGTAATCAATAAAGATAAAATTTACTCCTTATTATAATCTAATTAGGAATTATCTAAATAAATTAATAAAAATGAAAAGTCAAAAAATGAGAAAATCTAAAATCCTAATCTATAGGCCTATGTATGCATGCAAATTAGGCTCCATTCATCTTGGATGAGTGAATTGGGCTCCAAGCTTTATTTATCTTTTTTAGCCTCAACACAATGTAGAAAAGTGATCATTCTTAGCAATGCATCTGATTCATCTTGAATAGCCTCCTTTGCTTGCATTTCCATGATTAGTCTTTACAAAGCTTACTCCATGCATTTAGTCTTTGCCCTAGTCATTGGACCTACAATTCCCTACAAAGGATCATAAGAATGGTTGGAAATAGGTATTTGTGCAACTTAACTTCCATCAATTCTTCTCATTTGGATACACGATTCTGCTGCTTCAGTTTGGAAAAGAAAGCCTTTTTTCCACCATTATTCTTAGAATCAAGGTACGTCCCTCAAGTGAGATAAACTTGGATTATCATGATAGTCTCTATTTATTTTGTGACTACGCATGATAAAAATATTCTTTTCGTTATGATACATAGTTTTTATGGTTTGATTTAGCAAGAGAAGATTTTCATTCCACCATTTTCCTTAGAATCAAAGCTCGACCCTCAAATGGGAGAAACCTAGATTCTCGAACAATCTCCATTTTTTTATGAATGGGCACCAATAACACATTCTCGTCATTCCTATACGTGGTTTTAATGCATTGACTCGATAAAAAAAGCTTTTCATTACACCATTCTCTTTAGAATCAAAGTTCATCCATCATGGGAAGAAATTGGATTCTCATAATAATCTCTATTTTTTTGTGATTGGGCATAATAAACACATTCTACTCACTAGGATACACAGTTTTGATGCTTTAGTATTGAATGAAAAGCTTTTCTTTCCATATTTTCCTTAGAATCAAAGTTCATTCATCAAGTCAGACAAACATGGACTATCACAATAATCTCCATTCACTAGGTGATTGGGCACCATAAACATATTCTTCTCATTTTGATGCATGGTTTTAATGCTTTAGCCTAAAGAGAAAAGGTTTTCTTCTTGCCATTTTCCTTAGAATCAATGTTCGTCCTTCAAATAAGACAAGCTTGGATTATCGTAATAGTCTTTATTTATTTTATGATTATGCATGATAAACACATTCGTTTCATTATGATACACAGTTTTGATGCTTTGATTTGCTGAGAAAAGCTTTTTATTCCACTATTTTCCTTAGAAACAAAGCTTGTCCCACAAATAGGACAAACTTAGATTCTCGTAATAAACTCCATTCTTTTGGAGATTGAGCACATAAACACATTCTACTTGTTAGTATACATGGTTTTAATGCTTTGACTTGGCAATAGAAGCTTTTCATTGCACCATTTTCCTTAGAATCAATGTTCATCCTTCGTGTAACAAGCTTGGATTCTGATAGTAATCTCTATTCTTTTTATGATTGGGCACTATAAACACGTTCAACTCACTAGGATGCGCGGTGTTGATGCTTTGATTTAACAAGAAAAGCTTTTCAATCCAACATTTTCCTTAGAATCAAAGCTTGTCCCTTAAATGGGACAAGCATAGATTCTCAAAATAATCTCCATTCTTTTGGTGATTAGGCACCAAAAACATATTTTCTTCTTGGATTCTCATAACAATCTCCATTCTTTTTATGATTGGGCATAATAAACATGTCTCACTACTAGGGTACATGATTTTGATCCTTTAGTTTTGAAAGAAAAGCTTTTTTGCCCTCATTTTTCCTTAGAATCAAAGTTCATCCATCAAGTCAAACAAACATGGATTGTCATAATAATTTCCATTCATTTGGTGATTGGGCACTGTAAACACCTTCTCCTTATTTGGATACATGTTTTTAATGCTTTGGTTTGGAAAGAATAGGTTTTCTTTCCCTATTGTCCTTAGAATCAAGATTTATCCCTCAAACGGGATAAACTTGGTTTATCATAAAAGTCTCTATTCATTTTGTGATTGTGCATGATAAACACATTTTCTTTATTCTAATATAGAGTTTTGATGCTTTGATTTGGCAAAAGATGCTTTTCACTCCTCCATTTTTCTTAGAACCAAAGCTCGTCCCTTAAATGGAACAAACTTAGATTCTCAAAATAATTTTCATTCTTTCGATGATTGGGCACCAAAAACATATTTTTCTCGTTAGTATACATGGTTTTAGTGCCTAGACTTGGCAAGAGAAGCTTTTCATTGCATAAATTTCTCTAGAATCAAAGTTCATCCACCATGGGACAAACCTAGATTCTCATAAGAATCTCTATTTTTTTGTGATTAGGCATAATAACACGTCCTGCTCACTAGGATACACAGCTTTGGTCCTTTATTTTTAAAAGAAAAGCTTTTCTTTCCACCTTTTTCCTTAGAATCAAAGTTAATCCATCTACTCAGACAAACATCGATTGTCATAATAATCTCTATTTATTTGGTGATTGGACACCATAAACACATTCTCCTTATTTGGATACATGGTTTTGATGCTTTAGTTTGGAAAGAAAAGGTTTTTTTCCCCTATTTTTGTAGAATCAATGTTTATCCCTGAAATAAGACAAACTTCATTTATCGTAATAGTCTCTTTTCATTTTTTGATTATGCATGATACACACATTCTCTTCATCCTAACACAAAGTTTTGATGCTTTGATTTGGCAAGAGATGCTTTTTACTCGTCCATTTTCCTTAGAATTAAAGCTCATCCCTTAAATGGAATAAACTTAGATTCTCGAAATAATCTCCACTCTTTCGATGAGTAGGCACCAGAAACACATTTTCCTTGTTGGTTATACATGGATTTAGTGCTTGGACTTGGCAAGAGAAGCTTTTCATTGCACTAATTTCTTTAGAATCAAAGTTTGTCCATCATGGGACAAACCTAGATTCTCATAATAATCTATATTCCTTTTGTGATAAGGCATAATAACACGTCTTACTCACTAAGATACATGGTTTTGGTGTTTTAGTTTTGAAAGAAAAGTTTTTCTTTACACCTTTTTCCTTAGAATCAAAGTTAATCCATCTAGTCAAACAAACATGGATTGTCATAATGAGCTTCATTCATTTGGTGATTAGGCACCATAAACACATTATCCTTATTGGTATACATGGTTTTAATGCATTAACTTGGCAAGAGAACCTTTTCACTACACCATTTTCTTTAGAATCAAAGTCCATCCATCATAAGACAAACTAGGATTCTCATAATAATCTCTATTTTTTTATGGTTAGGCACTATAAACATGTACTACTCACTAAGATACACAGTTTTGCTACTTTGATTTGGCAAGAAAAGCTTTTCATTCCACCATTTTTTAATAAAATCAAAGCTCATCCCTTAAATAAGACACACTAAGATTCTCATAATAATCCCCATTTTTTCGATCGTTGGGCACCATAAACATATTCTCCTCGTTGTTATACGTGGTTTTAATGCTTTGACTTAACAAGAGAAGCTTTTCATTGCACCATTTTCTTGAGAATCAAAGTTCATCCATCATAGGATAAACATGGACTCTCATAATAATCTCTATTCTTTTTTGTGATTAGGCATCATAAACACGTTTTACTCACTAAGATACACAGTTTTGATGCTTTAGTTTTGAAGGAAAAGCTTTTCTTTTCACCTTTTTCCTTAGAATCAAAGTTCATCCATCAAGCGAGATAAACATGGATTATCATAATAATCTTTTTTCATTTGGTGATTAGGTACCATAAACACATTATCCTTATTGGTATACATGGTTTTAGTGCTTTGACTTGGTAAGAGCAGTTTTTTATTACATTGTTTTCCTTATAATCAAAGTTCATCCATCTTGGGACAAACTAGAATTCTCATAATAATCTCCATTCTTTTTGTATTTGGGCATTATAACCACATTGTACTCACTAGGATACAGTGTTTTAATGCTTTGATTTGGCAAGAGAAGCTTTTCATTCCACCATTTTCCTTAGAATAAAAGCTCGTCCACCAAATGGAGCAAACTTAGATTCTAATAATAATCTCTATTCTTTCAGTGATTAGGCACCATAAACACATTCTTTGCATTGGTATGCATGGTTTTAAAGCTTTAACCTAGCAAGATAAGGCTTTCATTGCACCATTTTGTTTAGAGTCAAAGTTTATCCATCATCGGATGAACTTGGATTATTATAATAACACCCATTATTTTTGTGATCAGGCACTGTAAACACGTTTTACTCCCTAGGATACACGGATTTAAAGCTTTATTTTTGAAAGAAATGCTTTTCTTTCCACATTTTTCTTTAAAATTAAAGTTTAACCATTAAGTCAAACAAACATGGACTGTCGTAATAATCTCTAATCATTTGGTGATTGGATATGATAAACACATTTTTTTCATTTGGATACACAATTTTGATGCTTTGGTTTGGAAAGAAAACCTTTTCTCTCCATCATTTTTCTTAGAATCAAGTTTCATCCCTCGAACAAGATAAACTTGGATTGTCATAATAGTTTCCATTTATTATGTGATTGCACATGATAAACACATTCTCTTCACTATGATACACAGTTTTAATGCTTTGATTTAGTGAGTGAAGCTTTTCATTATACTAGGTTCCTTAGAATCAAAGCTCACCCCTCCAATGGGATAAACTAGGATTCTCATAATAATCTCCATTCTTTTGGTAGTTAGGCACCATAAACACATTCTCCATATTAGTATACATGGCTTTAGTGCTTTAACTTGGCAAGAGAAGCTTTTCGTTGCACTATTTTCTTTAGAGTCAAAGTTTATCTATCATGGGACAAACTTGGATTCCTATAATAATCTCTATTCTTTTTGTGATTGGGCATAATAAACACATCCCACTCACTAGGATACACGGCTTTGATGCTTTAGTTTTGAAAGAAAAGCTTTTCTTTTCACTTTTTTCTTTAGAATCAAAGTTCATCCATCAAGTCAAACAAGCATGGATTATCATAATAATCTCTATTCATTTGGTGATTGGGCACCATAAACACATTTTCCTTATTTGGATACACGATTTCTATGCTTTGGTTTGGAAAGAAAATCTTTTTTTCCACCATTTTTCCTAGAATCAAGGTTCATCACTCAAACGAGACAAACTTGGATTATCATAATAGTTTCCATTTATTTTGTGATTGCACATGATTAACACATTCTCTTCACTATGATACATAGTTTTGATGCTTTGATTTGACGAGAGAAGCTTTTCATTACACCATATTCCTTAGAATCAAAGCTCACCTCTCAAATGGAACAAACTTAGATTCTCATAGTAATCTTTATTCTTTTGGTGATTAGGCACCATAAACATATTCTCCTCATTGGTATACATGGTTTTAATACTTTCACTTGGCAAGAGAAGCTTTTCATTGCACTATTTTCTTTAGAATCAAAGTTCATCTACCATGGCAAAACCTGGATTCCCATAATAATCTCTATTTTTTTTGTGATTGGGCATAATAAACACGTCCTACTCGCTAGGATACATGGTTTTGATGCTTTAGTTTTGAAAGAAAAGCTTTTTCTTTCCACCTTTTTCCTTAGAATCAAAGTTTATCCATCAAGTTAAACAAACATGGATTGTCATAATAATCTCTATTCATTTTGGTGATTAGGCACTATAAACACATTCTCCTCATTTGGATACACTATTTTGATGATTTGGTTTGGAAAGAAAATCTTTTCTTTCCACCATCTTTCTTAGAATCAAGGCTCATCTCTCAAACAGGTCAAACTTGGATTATCATAATAGTCTCCATTTATTTTGCGATTACATATGATTAACATGTTCTCTTCACTAAATACACGGTTTTAATGCTTTGATTTGGCAAGAAAAGCTTTTTATTACACCATGTTCCATAGAATCAAAGCTCACCCCTTAAATGGGATAAACTTAGATTTTCATAATAATCTCTATTCGTTTGGTGATTAGGCACCATAAACACATCCTTATCATGAGACAAACAAGGATTCTCATAATAATATCCATTCTTTTTGTGATTGGGTACTAGAAACACATTATACTCATTAGGATACACCATTTTGATGCTTTTGTTTGAAAGAGAAGCTTTTTTCCACCTTTTTCCTTAGAATCAAAGTTCATCCATCAAGTGAGACAAACATGAATTATCACAATAATCTTTATTTTTTTGGTGGTTGAGCACGATAAAAATATTCTTCTCATTGGATACATGATTTTGCTACTTTTGTTTGCAAAAGAAAACTGTTCTTTCCACCATTGTCCTTAAAATCAAGGTACATCCTTCAAATAGGACAAACTTGGATTAACATAAAAGCCTCTAATAATTTTGTAATGGCACATGATAAACACATTCTTTTCATTATGATACACAGTTTTGATGCTTTGATTTAGCAAGAGAAGCTTTTCATTCCACCATTTTCTTTAGAATCAAAGCTTGTCCCTTAAATGGGAGAAACCTAGATTGTCAAAACAATCTCCATTCTTTAGATGATTAGGCACCAATAACAAATTCTCCTCATTTGTATACATGGTTTTAATGCTTTGACTTGACAAGAGAAGTTTTTCTTTGCACCATTTTATTTAGAATCAAAGTTCATCCATCATGGGACAAAATTGGATCCTTACAATAATCTTCATTCTTTTTGTGATTGGGCATAATAAACACATTTTACTCACAAGGATACATAGTTTTGATGCTTTAGTGTTGAAAGAAAAGCTTTTCTTTGCACTTTTTCCTTAGAATCAAAGTTTATCCATCAAGTCCGATAGACATGGACTATCATAATAATCTCTATTCATTAGGTGATTGGGCACCATAAACACATTCTCCTCACTTGGGTACATGGTTTTAATGCTTTGGCTTAAAGAAAAAAGGTTTTCTTTCCCGTATTTTCCTTAGAATCAACATTCATCCCTCAAATATGACAAGTTTGGATTATCATAATAGTCCTCATTTATTTTGTGACTATGCATGATAAACACATTCTCTTCATTGTGATACATAGTTTTGATGCTTTGATTTGCTAAGAGAAGCATTTCATTCCACCATTTTCCTTAGAAACAAATCTCGTCCCTCAAATATGATAAACTTAGATTCTCATAATAATCTCTATTCTTTTGGTGATTGGGCACTATAGACACATTCTCCTTATTGGTATGCATGGTTTTAATGCTTTGACTTGGCAAGAGAAGCTTGTCATTGCACCATTTTCTTTAGAATCAATGTTCGTCCTTCATGGGACAAACTTGGATTCTCATAATAATCTCCATTCTTTTTATGATTAGGTATTGTAAACACATTCTACTCACTAGGATACACGGTGCTGATGTGTCGATTTGGCAAGAAAAGCTTTTTAGTCCACTATTTTCCTTAGAATCAAAGCTTGTCCCTCAAATGGGACAAACTTATATTCTCTGAATAATCTTTATTCTTTCAGTCATTGGGCACTAAAAACACATTCTCCTCTTGGATTCTCATAATAATCTCCATTCATTTTGTGATTAGGCATAATAAACATGCCCTACTCACTAGGATACATGATTTTGATGCATTAGTTTTGAAAGAAAAGCTTTTCTTTCCTCTTTTTTCTGTAGAATCAAAGTTAATCCATGTAATCAGACAAACATGGATTATTGTAATAATCTCCATCATTTGGTGATTGGGCACCATAAACACATTTTCCCCATTTGGATACATGGTTTTGATGCTTTGGTTTGGAAAGAAAATACTTTCTTTCTATCATTTTTTTTAGAATCAAGGTTCGTCCCTCAAACGAGACAAGCTTGGATTATCGTCTCCATTTATTTTTTGATTGTGCATGATAAATGCGTTCACTTCATTATGATACATAGATTTGATGGTTTGATTTAGCAAGATAAGCTTTTCATTCCGCCATTTTTCTTAGAATCAAAGCTTATCCCTCAAATGGGATAAACTTAGATTCTTATAGTAATCTCCATTCTTTTGCTAATTAGGCACCATAAACACGTTCTCCTTATTGGTATACATGGTTTTAATGCTTTGACTTGGCAGGAGAAGCTTTTCATTACACCATTTTCTTTATAATCAAAGTTCATCCATCTAGGGACAAACTTGGATTCTCATAATAATCTCTATTCTTTTTGTGATTGGGCATTATAAACAATTTTTACTCAGTAGGATACAGGGTTTTGATGCTTTGATTTGGCAAGAGAAGCTTTTTATTCCACTATTTTCCTAAAATCAAAGCTTATCCCCTAAATAGAGTAAACTTAGATTCTCATAATAATCTCTATTATTTCAGTGATTAGGCACCATAAACACATTCTTCGCATTGGTATGCATGGTTTTAATGCTTCAACCTAGCAAGATAAGCTTCTCATTGCACCATTTTTTTAGAGTCAAAATTCATCCGTTATGGGATAAACTGGGATTCTCATAATAGCATCTATTCTTTTTGTGGTGAGGCACTATAAACACATTCTACTCACTAGGATACATGGTTTTGTAGCTTTCTTTTTGAAAAAAATGCTTTCCTTTCTTTTTCCCTTAGAATAAAAACTCATCCTTCAAAAGGGACAAACATAAATTATTGAAATAATCTCCATTCTTTTGATGATTAGGTACCACAAACACATTTTCCTCATTAGTGTACATGGTTTTAATGCTTTGGCTTGGCGAGAAAAGCTTTTTGCTACACCATTTTCTTTGGAATCAAAGCTCATCTATCATAGGATAAACCTGGATTCTTATAATAATCTCTATTTTTTTGTGATTGGGCATAATAAACATGTCCTACTCACTAGGATACACGGTTTTGATGCTTTAGTTTTGAAAAAAAAGCTTTTCTTTCTATCTTTTTCCTTAAAATCAATGCTTATCCATTAAGTCAGACAAACATGGATTGTCATAAGAATCTCCATTCATTTAGTGATTGGACACCATAAACACATTCTCCTTATTTAATGATTTTGATGCTTTGGTTTGAAAAAAAAAGGTTTTTTTCCACTATTTTCCTTAGAATAAAGGCTCATCCCTCAAATGGGAGAAACTTGGATTATCATAATAGTTCTAAGTCATTTATCGATTATGTGTGATAAACATATTCTTTTGATTAGGAAATAGAGTTCTGAAGCTTTAATTTGGCAAGCGAAGCTTTTTGCCTTGCCATTTTCCTTAGAATCAAAGCTTATCCTTCAAATGGGGTAAACTTAGATTCTTATAATAATCTCTATTCTTTTGGTAATTAGGCACCATAAACACATTCTCCTCATTGGTATAAATGGTTTTAATGCTTTGACATGGCAAAGAAGCTCTTCTTTGCACCATTTTCCCTAGAATCAAAGTTTGTTCATCATGGAAAAAACTAGGATTCTCATAATAATCTTTATTGTTTTTGTGATTGGGCAATATAAACTTGTTTTACTCACTAGGATACACCATTTTGATGCTTTGTTTTGAAAGAAAAGCTTTTTTTCCATCTTTTTCCTTAGATTCAAAGTTCATGCATTAACTGAGACAAACATGAATTATTGCAATGATCTCCATTCATTTGCTAGTTGAGCACAATAAACACATTCTTCTCATTTCGATACATGATTTTACTGCTTTGGATTGAAAAAAAAAAGCTTTTCGTTCCACCACTATCCTTAGAGTCAAGGTACATCATTTAAACAGGACAAACTTGGATTATTATAACAGACTCCATTCATTTTGCGACTGCGCGTGATAAACGCATTCCTTTCATTTTGATACTTAGTTTTGATGCTTTGATTTAGCAAGAAAAGCTTTTCATTCTAGCATTTTCTTTATAATCAAAGTTGATCCCTCAAATGGGAGAAACTTAGATTGTCAAAACAATCTCCATTCTTTTGATGATTGTGCACCAATAGCACATTCTCCTGGTTAGTATACATGGTTTCAATGCTTTGACTTGGCAAGAGAAGCATTTCATTGCACCTTTTTCTTTAGAATCAAAGTTCGTCCATCATGGGACAAAATTGGACTCTAATAATAATCTCCATTCCTTTTGTCATTAGGCATGAAAAACATGTTTTACTCACTAGTATATACGATTTTCATGCTTTTGTATTGAAAGAAAAGCTTTTCTTTCCACCTTTTCTTTAGAATTAAAGTTCATCCATCAAGCCAGACAAACATGGATTATCATAATAGTCTGCATTTCTTTTATGATTGTGCATAATAAACATATTTTCTTCATTATGATACACAGTTTTGATGCTTTGATTTCCTGAGAGAAGCTTATCATTCCACCATTTTCCTTAGAAACAAATCTCTTCCATTAAATAGGAAAAACATAGATTCTCGTAATAATCTCTATTCTTTTGGTGATTGAGCACCATCACCATATTCTCCTTATTGGTATACATGGTTTTAATGCTTTGACTTGGCAAGAGAAGCTTTTTATTGCACCATTTTCCTTTGAATCAATGTTCATCCTTCATGGGACAAACTTGGATTCTTATAATAATCTCCATTCTTTTTATGTTTAGGCACTATAAACACGTTTTACTCACTAGGATACACGGTGTTGATGCTTTGATTTGGCAAAAAAAGCTTTTTAATCCACCATTTTTCTTAGAATCAAATCTTATCCCTTAAATGGGATAAACTTAGATTCTCAAAATACTATCCATTCTTTCGGTGATTGGGCACCAAAAACACATTCTCCTCTTAGATTCTCATAATAATCTCTATTCATTTTGTAATTGGGCATAATTAACACATCCTACTCACTAGGATGCATGATTTTGATGCTTTAGTTTTGAAAAAAAGCTTTTCTTTCCATTTTTTTTAATAGAATCAAACTTTATCCATCTCAAACAAACATGGATTATCATAATAATTTTAATTCATTTGGTGATTGGGCACTATAAACATGTTTTAAATACATGGTTTTGGGCCCTAAAAACATATTTTCCTTATTGGTATACATGGTTTTAGTGCTTGGGCTTGGCAAGAGAAGCTTTTCATTGCACCAACTTCTTTACAATCAAAGTTCATCCATCATGGGACAAACTTGGATTCTCATAATAATCTTCATTCTTTTTGTGATTGGGCATAATAAACATATCCTACTCACTAGGATACATGATTTTCATGCTTTAGTTTTGAAAGAAAAGTTTTCCTTTTGACCTTTTTCCTTAGAATCAAAGTTCATCCATCAAGTCAGATAAACATGGATTGTCGTAATAATCTCCATTCGTTTGGTGATTGGGCACCATAAATACATTCTCCTTATTTGGGTACACGATTTTAATGCTTTAGTTGGGAAAGAAAATCTTTTCCTCCCACCATTTTTCTTCGAATCATGGTTTGTCCCTTAAATGAGATAAACTTGGATTATCATAATAGTCTCCATTTATTTTGTGATAGCTCATGATAAACACATTCTCTTCACTATGATACACAATTTTGATGCTTTGATTTGGTGAGAGAAGCTTTTCATTACGCCATGTTTCTTTGAATTAAAGCTCACCCCTTAAATGGGATAAATTTAGATTCTCATAATAATCTCCATTCTTTTAGTGATTAGGCACCATAAACACATTCTCCTTATTGGTATACATGGTTTTAATGCTTTGACTTGGCGAGAAAAGCTTTTCATTACACCAGTTTTTTTAGAATCAAAGTTTGTCCATCGTGGGAAAAACTTAGATTCTCATAATAATCTCCATTCTTTTTGTCATTGGGCATAATAAACATATCTTACTCACTAGGATACACGGTTTTGATGCTTTAGTTTTAGGCTTTTCTTTCCATCTTTTTTCTTAGAATCAAAGTTTATGCATTAAGTCAGACAAACATGGATTGTCATAATAATCTCCATTCATTTTGTGATTGGGCACCATAAACACATTCTTCTCATTTGGATACACAATTTTGATGCTTTGGTTTAAAAGAAAAGGTTTTTTTGTACCATTTTCCCTAGAATGAAAGTCCATCCCTTAAATGGGAGAAGCTTGGATTATTGTAATACTCTCCATTCATTTTGCGGTCGCATATGATAAACACATTGTCTTCATTAGGATACAGAGTTTTGATGCTTTGATTTGGCAAGAGAAGCTTTTCACTCCACCATATTCTTTAGAATCAAAACTCATCCTTTAAATAGGGCTAACCTAGATTCTCAAAATAATCTCCATTCTTTTGATTATTGAGCACCAAAAACACATTCTTTTCATTGGTATACATGGTTTTAATGCTTTGACTTGGCAAGAGAAGCTTTTCATTGCATCATTTTTTTTAGAATCAAAGTTCATCCATCATGGGACAAACTCAGATTCTTATAATAATCTTTATTCTTTTTGTGGTTGGGCATAATAAACACATCCTACTCACTATGATACATTATTTTGATGCTTTAGTTTTGAAAGAAAAGCTTTTCTTTCCACTTTTTTCCTTAGAATAAAAGTTCATCCATCAAGTCATGTGTCATAATAATCTCCATTCATTTGGTGATTAGGCATTTTGATGCTTTAGTTTGAAAAGAAAAGCTTTTCTTTCCACCATTTTACTTAAAATCAAGGTTCGTCCCTCAAATAAGACAAACTTGGATTATTATAATTATCTCCATACATTTTATAATTGTGCATGATAAACACATTCTCTTCATTGTGATACATAGTTTTGATGGTTTGATTTGGCAAAAGAAGCTTTTCATTCCACTATTTTCTTCAGAATCAAAGCTCTTCCTTCAAATGGGACATACTTGGATTCTTGTAATAATCTTTGCTTATTTGGTGATTGGGCAGTAGAAACACATTTTCCTTATTAGTATACATGGGTTTAATGCTTTGGCATGGCAAGATAAGCTTTTCATTGCACCATTTTCCTTAGAATCAAAGTTTGTCCATTATGGGAAAAACTTGGGTTCTTATAATAATCTCCATTCTTTTTGTGATTAGGAACTATAGACATGTTCTAGTCACTAGGATACATAGTTTTGATACTCTGATTTGGCAAGTGAAGCTTTTCATTCCACATTCTCCATAGAATCAAAGCTCATCCCTCAACTGGGACAAACATAGATTCTTATAATAATCTTTATTCTTTTGGTGATTGGGCACCATAAACACATTCTATGCGTTGGTATACATGGTTTTAATGCTCTGACCTAGTAAAAGAAGCTTTTTATTACACCATTTTCTTTAGAATCAAAGTTCATCCATCATAGGACAGACTAGGATTCTCATAATAATCTTAAGTCTTTTTATGGCTGGGCACTATAAGAAGGTTCTTCTTACTAGGATACATGGTTTTGATGCTTTGGTTTTTAAAGAAAAGCTTTTATTTTCACTTTTTTCCTCATAATCAAAGTTCATCCATCAAGTGAGACAAACATTGATTATTGTTATAATCTACATTCATTTGGTGATAGGGCATTATAAACACATTCTCCTTATTTGGATACACGATTTTATAGCTTTGGTTTGTAATGAAAAGGCTTTCTTTCCATCATTTTCCTTAGAATCAAGGTTTGTCCCTCAAACGGGACAAACATGGATTATCATTATAGCCACCATTCATTTTTTGATTAGGCAGGATAAACATATTCTCTTCATTGGCATACAGAGTTTTGATGTTTTGATTTGGCAAAAGAAGCTTTTCATTCTACCTTTTTTCTTAGAATCAAAGCTCATCCTTCAAAAGGGTCAAACTCAGATTCTCAAAATAATCTCTATTTTTTCAGTGATTAGGCATCAAAAACACATTCTCCTCATAAGTATACATGGTTTTAATGCTTTAACTTGGCAAAAATCAAAGTTCGTCCATCATGGGACAAACTTGGATTCTTATAATAATCTCTGTTCTTTTTGTGATTGGGTACTATAAACAGGTTCTACTCACTAGGATACATTGTTTTGATGCATCGGTTTTGAAAGAAAAGCTTTTCTTTCCAATTTTTTCCATAAAATCAAAATTCATCCATCAAGTGAGACAAACATGGATTATTGTAATAATCTACATTTGTTTGGTGCTTTAGGCACTATAGAGACATTCTCCACATTTGGGTACACTATTTTGCTACTTTGGTTTGGAAAGAAAAGCTTTTCTTTCCACTATTTTCCTTAAAATTAAGGTTTGTCTCTAAAATAAGACAAACTTGGATTACCATCATACTTTCCATTTATTTTGTGATTGGGCATGATAAACATATTCTCTTTATTAGGATACAGAGTTTTGATGCTTTGATTTGGTGAGAGAAGCTTTTCATTCCATCATTTTCCTTAGAATCAAAGCTTGTCCCTTAAATGGGACAAACTTAGATTCATGAAAAAATCTCCATTCTTTCGATGATTGGGCACCAAAAACACATTCTCCCCGTTGGTATGCATCATTTTAATGCTTTGACTTGGCAAGAGAAGCTTTTCATTGCACTTTTTTCTTTAGAACCAAAGTTCATCCTTCATGGGACAAACTAGGGTTCTCACAATAATCTCCATTTTTTATAGTTGGGCACTATAAATAGGTTCTACTCACTAGGATACATGGTTTTGATGCTTTGGATTTAACATAAAAGATTTTTTTCCATATTTTTTCTTAGAATCAAAGCTCATCCCTTAAATAGGACAAACTTAGATTCTCATAATAATCTCTATTCTTTTAGTGATTGGGCACCATAAACACATTTTCATCATTGGTATACATGGTTTTAATGCTATGACATGGTAAAAGAAGCCTTTCCTTGGACCATTTTCTTTAGAATCAAAGTTCATCCATCATGGGACAAACTAGGATTCTCATAATAATCTTCATTCCTTTTATGGTTGGGCACTATAAATACATTCTACTCACTAGAATACACGATTTTGATGCTATAATTTTGAAGGAAAAGCTTTTCTTTCCACCTTTTTCTATAGAATCAAAGTTCATCCATCAAGTGAGGTAAACATGGATATCATACTAATCTGCATTTTTTGATGATTAGGCATTATAAACACATTCTCCTCAGTTGGGTACACGATTTTGCTAGGACAATCATGGATTATCATAATAGTCTCTATTCATTTTGTGATTGTTCATGATAAGCACATTTTCTTTAATGGGATATAGAGTTTTTGATGATTTGGTAAGAGATGTCTTTCATTAGACCATTTTCTTTAGAATGAAAGTTCATACAGTATGGGAGAAACTTGGATTCTCATAATAATCTCCGTTCTTTTTGTCATTCAGCATAATAAACATGTTCTACTTACTAAGATACATGGTTTTAATGCTTTAGTTTTGAAAGAAAAGCCTTTCTTTTCACCTTTTTCCTTAGAATCAAAGTTCATCCTTCAAGTCAAACCAACATGCATTGTCATAATAATCTCCAATTAATTGGTGATTGGGCACTATACAACATATTCTCCTCATTTGAATATATAGTTTTGATGCTTTGGCTTGGAAATAAAAAGGCTCATTTTCCTTAGAATCAGGGTTCGTCCCTCAAATAGGATAAACTTGGATTATCGTAATATTCTCCATTCATTTTTTGATTGTGCATGATAAACACATTCTTTTCATTAGGATACAAAGTTTTGATGCTTTGATTTGGCAAGAGAAGCTTTTCATTCTACCATTTTTCCTAAAGTCAATGCTTTTCTTTTAAATGGGACAAACTTAGGTTATCAAAATAATCCCCATTCTTTCGATGATTTAGCACCAAAAGCACATTTTTCTTATTGGTATACATGGTTGTAATGCTTTAAATTGGCAAGAGAAGCTTTTCATGGCACCGTTTTCCTTAGAATCAAAGCTCACCCCTTAAATAGGACAAACTTAGGTTCTTGTAATAATTTCCATTCTTTTAGTGATTGGGCACCATAAACATATTCTTTGCATTGGCATACAGGGTTTTAATGCTTTGACCTGGCAAAAGAAACTTTTCATTGCACCATTTTTTTAGAATCAAAGTTATCCATCGTGGAACAAACTAGGATTCTCCTAATAGTCTCTATTCTTTTTGTAGTTGGGCACTATAAATAGTTTTACTCACTAGGATACATGGTTTTGATGTTTTGGTTTTGAAAGATAAGCTTTTCTTTCCGCCTTTTACCTTAGAATCAAAGTTCATCCATCAAGTGAGACAAACATTGATTATCATTATAATCTGTATTTATTTCATTATTAGACACTAAAAGCACATTTTCCTCATTTGGATACATGGCCTTACAATTTTGGTTTGGAAAGTAAAGCTTTTCTTTCCACTATTTTCCTTAGAATCGAGGTTTGTCCCTTAAATGGGACAAACTTAGATTATCATAATTGTCCTCATTTATTTTGTCATTGGGCATGATAAACACATTCCTTACATTAATAGAGTTTTGATGCTTTGATCTGACAAGAAAAGCTTCTTATTCTACCATTTTCCTTGGAATCAAAGCTCGTCCCTTGAATGGGACAAACTTAGATTTTGGAAATAATCTCCATGCTTTTAATAATTAGGCTCTAAAAACAGAATCTCCTCGTTGGTATACATGGTTTTAATGTTTTGACTTGGCAAGAAAAGCTTTTCATTGCACCACTTTTTTTAGAATCAAAGTTCGTCCATCATGGGACAAACTTGGATTCTCATAATAATCTCTATTCTTTTTGTGATTGGGCTTGATAAATATGCCCTACTCACTAGGATACACGGTTTTGATTCTTTTGTTTGGAAAGAAAAGCTTTTCTTTCCACCTTTTTCCTTAGAATCAAAGTTCATCCTTCAAGTTAGACAAACATGGATTATCAAAATAATCTCTATTTATTTGGTGATTAGGCACCATAAACACATTCTCTTTATTTGGATACATGGTTTTAAGGCTTTGGTTTGAAAGAAAATCTTTTCTTTCCATTATTTTCCTAATCAAGGTTTGTCCCTCAAATAGGTTAAACTTTGATTATCATAATAGTCTCCATTCATTTTGTGGTTAGGTATGATAAACGCATTCTTTTCATTAGGATGCATAGTTTTAATGCATTAATTTGGGAAGAGAAGCTTTCCGTTCCACCATTTTTCTTAGAATCAAAGCTCATCCCTAAAATGGGATAAACTTAGATTCTCATAATAATCTCTATTCTTTTAGTGATGAGGCACCATAAACATATTTTGCTCATTGGTATGCATGGTTTTAATGCTTTGACTTGGCAAAAGAAGCTTTTCATTGCATCATTTTCTTTAGAATCAAAGTTCATCCATCATGTGACAAACTTGGATTCTCGTAATGATGTCCAATTTTTTTGTGATTAGACGCTATAAACATGTTCTACTCACTAGGATACACAATATTGATGCTTTGATTTAGTAGGAGAAGCTTTTCATTCCACCATTTTCCTTAGAATCAAGGTTATCCCTCCAATAGGACAAATTTAGATTCTCATAATAATGTCCATTCTTTTGGTGATTGGGCACCATAAACACATTATCCTTATTGGTATACATGGTTTTAATGCCTAGACTTGGCAAGAAAACCTTTTCACTGCACCATTTTCTTTAGAATCAAAGTCCGTCCATTATAGGATAAACTAGGATTCTCATAATAATCCCTATTCTTTTTATGGTTGGGCATTATAAATATGTACTACTTACTAGGATACACAGTTTTGATGCTTTAATTTGGCAAGAAATGCTTTTTGTCCCACTATTTTTTATAGAATCAAAGCTCATTTCTTAAATCAGACACACTGAGATTCTTATAATAATCCCTATTTTTTCGATCATTAGGCACCATAAACACATTCTCCTTATTGGTATACATGGTTTTAATGCTTTGACTTGATAAGAGAAGCTTTGTTACACCATTTTCTTTAGAATCAAAGTTCATCCATCGTAGGATAAACATGGACTCTCATAATAATCTCCATTTTTTTTATCTTTGGGCATCATAAACACGTTCTACTCACTAAGATACACAACTTTATGCTTTAGTTTTGAAAGAAAAGCTTTTCTTTCCACCTTTTTCCTTAGAGTCAAAGCTCATCCATCAAGCGTGATAAACATGGATTATCATGATAATCTCTTTTCATTTGGCAATTGGGTACCATAGACATATTCTTCTTATTGGTATACATGGTTTTATTGCTTTGACTTGGCAAGAGAAGCTTTTCATTGCACCATTTTTCGTAGAATCAAAGTTCCTTCATATAGGACAAACTTGGATTCTCATAATAATCTCCATTCTTTCGAGATTGGGCACTATAAACACGTTCTAGTCACTAAAATGTGTGGTTTTCATGCTTTGATTTGGCAAGAGAAGCTTTTCATTCCATCTTTTTCCTTAGAACCAAAGCTCATCCCTTATATATGATAAATTTAAATTCTTTTAATAATCTCCATTATTTTGGTGATTGGGCACCATAATTACATTTTTCTCATTGGTATACATGGTTTTATTGCTTTGACTTGGCAATAGAAGCTTTGTATCATTTTCTTTAGAATCAAAGTCTGTCCATCATGAGACAAACTTGGATTTTCATAATAATCTTTGTTCTTTTTATGGTTAGGCACATAAACGTGTTCTAGTCATAAGGACACATTGTTTTAATGCTTTAGCTTTAAAAGAAAATCTTTTCTTTCCACTTTTTTCCTTAGAATCAAAGTTTATCCACTAAGTGAGACAAACATGGATTATCGTAATAATTTCTATCCATTTAGTGATTGGGCACTATAAAAACATTGTCCTCATTTGGAGACATGGTTTTGATGCTTTGATTTGGAAAGAAAAGCTTTTCTTTCCACTTTTCCTTAGAATCAAAGTTTATTCATCTGGTGAGATAAACATGGATAATCATAATAATCTCCATTCATTTGTTGATTGGGCATTATAGACACATTCTTCTCATTTGGATGGATGGTTTTGGCGCTTTGGTTTGGAAAGAAAAGCTTTCATTCCACCATTTTCCTTAGAATCAAAGCTTATTCCTCAAATAGGGCAAACTTGGATTACAATAATAGTCTCAATTCATTTTATGATTGAGCATGATAAACACATTCTCTTTATTGGGATACACAGTTTTGATGCTTTGATTTGGCAAGAAAAGCTTTTCATTCTAGTATTTTCCTTTGAAACAATCTCTCATAATAATGGGACAAACTTGGATTCTCGTAATAATCTCCATTCTTTTTGTGATTAGGCACTATAAACATGTTCTACTTTGTAGGACACATGATTTTGATGCTTTGGTTAATGCTTTCATTAGGCAAGAGAAGCTTTTCATCACACCATTTTCTTTAGAATCAAAGTTCATACATGATAGGACAAACTTGGATTCTCGTAATAATATCCATTCCTTTTGTGACTGGGCACTATAAACATGTTCTACTCTATAGCATACACTATTTTGATGCTTTGGTTTTGAAAGAAAAGCTTTCATTTTCACCATTTTCATTAGAATCAAAGTTCATCCATAAAGAAAGAAAGCATGGATTATCATAGTAATCTCAATTTATTTGGTGATTTGACACTATAAAAACATTTCCTCGTTTGAACACACGATTTTGATGCTTTGTTATGGAAAGAAAAGCTTTTCTTTTCACCATTTTCCTTAGAACTAACGTTCATCCCTCAAAGAGGAGAAACTTGGATGATCATAATAGTTTCCATTTATTTTGTGATTGGGCATGATAGACACATTCTTTTCATTGGGATATAGAGTTTTGATGCTTTGGTTTGGCAAGAGAAGCTTTTCATTCTACCATTTTTCTTAGAATCAACGCTTATCCCTCAAATGGGACAAGCTTAGATTCTTAAAATAATCTTTATTCATTCAATGATTAGGCATTATAAATACACTCTCTTTCTTGGTGACATGGATTTAATGCTTTGACTTGGTAAGAGAAGCTTTTCATTGCACCATTTTCTTTAGAATAAAAGTTTGCCTGTCATGGGACAAACTTGGATTCTCATAATAATCTCTTTCTTTTTGTGATTGGGCATATTAAACATGTTTGACTGACTAGCATACACTGTTTTAATGCTTTAGTTTTGAATGAAAACCTTTTCTTTCTACCATTTTCCTTAGAATCAAAGTTCATTCATCGGGTGAGACAAACATGGATTCTCGTAATAATCTCTGTTCATTTGGTGATTGGGTGATATAAACACATTTTACTTATTTGGATACATAGTTTTGATGATTTGGTTTGGAAGGAAAAGCTTTTCTTTCCATCATTTTCCTTAAAATCAAGAGTCATCCATCAAATAGGACAAACTTGGATTATCATCATAGTCTCCATTCATTATGTGATTGGGCATGATAAACACATTCTCTTCATTGGCATATATAGTTTTGATGCTTTGATTTGGCAAAAGAAGTTTTTCATTCCATTATTTTCATTAGAATCAAAACTTATCCCTCAATTGGGACAAACTTATATTCTTATAATATTCTCCATTCTCTTAGTGATTGGGAATGATAGACACATTCTCCTTATTGGTATCCATAGTTTTAGTACTTTGACTAGGGAAGGGAAGCTTTTCATTTGACCATTTTCTATAAAATCAATGTTTATCCGTCATGGGACAAACTTATATTCTTGTAATAATCTCTATTCTTTTTGTGATTGGGCATTATAAACATGTTCTACTCACTAAGATACACAGTTTGGATGCTTTGGTTATGAAAGTAAAGCTTTTCCTTCCACTTTTTTCCTTAGAATCAAAGTTCATCCATCAAGTGAGATAAACATGGTATATCATAATAATATCTACTCATTGGGTGATTAGGAACTACAAAGACATTCTCCTTATTTGGATACACGATTTTGATGCTTTGGTTTGGAAAGAAAAGATTTTCTTTCCACCATTTTCCTTTAAATCAAGGTTCACCCCTCAAATGGGATAAACTTAGATTATTGTGATAGTCTCCATTCATTTTGGGATTGGGCATGATAAACACATTCTCTTTATAGGGATATACAGTTTTGATGCTTTGATTTGGCAAGAGAAGGTTTTCATTCCACCATTTTTCTTAGAATCAAAGCTCATCCCTTAACTAGCACAAGCTTAGATTCTTATAATAATCTTTATTCTTTCGGTGATTGGGAACCATAGCACATTTCTCAATTGGTATACATGGTTTTAATGCTTTGAATAGGCAAGAGAAGCTTTTCACTCCACCATTTTATTTAGAATCAAAGTTTATCTATCATGGGACAAAATTGGATTCTCATAATAATCTCCATTCTTTTTGTGATTGGGCACTATAAACATATTTTACTCTCTAGGTTACATGGTTTTGATGCTTTAGTTTTGAAAGAAAAGCTTTTGTTTTCACCTTTGTCCTTAGAATCAAAGTTCATCCATGAAGTGAGACAAACATGTATTATCATAATAATCCGTATTTTTCGATGATTGGGTGTCATAAACACATTTTCTTTATTTAGATACATGGTTTTGTTGCTTTGGTTTGGAAAGAAAAGCTTTTCTTTCCACCATTTTCCTTAGAATCAAGGTTCATCCCTAAAATGAGGGAAACTTGGATTATCATAATAGTCTCTATTCATTTGGTGATTGGGCTTGACAAACACATTCTCTTAATTGGGGTACACAGTTTTGATGCTTTGATTTGACAAGAGAAGCTTTTCATTCCACCATTTTACTTAGAATCAAAGCTTATCCCTCAAAAGGGATGAACTTAGATTCGCATAATAATCCCCATTTTTTGGTGATTTGGAACCATAAACACATTCTTCTTATTGGTATGCATTGTTTTAATGCTTTGACTAGGCAAGAGAAGCTTTTCATTACACCATTTTATTTAGAATCAAAGTTCATCTATCATGGGACAAACTTGGATTCACGTAACAATCTCTATTTTTTGTGTGATTAGGCACTACAAACATATTCCACTCTGTTGTATACATGGTTTTGATGCTTTGATTTCGAAGGAAAAGCTTTATTTTCACCTTTTTCCTTAGAATCAAACTTTATCCATAAAGTGAGACAAACATGGATTGCCGTAATAATCTCCATTCATTTGGTGATTTGCACTATAAAAAGATTCTCTTCATTTGAATACACGATTTTGATGGTTTGGTATCGAAGGAAAAGCTTTTTCTTCCACCATTTTTCTTAAAGTTAAGGTTCATCCCTCAAATAGGACAAACTTGGATTATCATTATAGTCTCCATTCATTTTGTGACTAGGCAGGATAAACATATTCTCTTCATTGGGATACACAGTTTTGATGCTTTGGTTTGGCAAGAGAAGCTTTTAATTCCACCATTTTCCTTAGAATCAAAGCTCATCCCTCAAATGGGACAAACATAGATTCTTGAAATAATCTCCATTCTTTTAGTGATTGGGTACCATAAACACATTCTCCTCATTGGTTACATGGTTTAATGATTTGATTTGGCAAGAAAAGCTTTTCATTGCACCATTTTCTTTAGAATAAAAGTTCATCCATCATGTGACAAACCTAGATTTTCATAATCTCTATTCTTTTTTATGATTGGGCATTATAAACATGTTTTACTCACTAGGATACATGGTTTTGATGCTTTAGTTTTGAAAGAAAAACTTTTCTCTCTACTTTTCCTTAGGATCAAAGTTCATTTATTTGGTGGGGCAAAATGGATTCTTATAATAATCTTCATACATTTGGTGATTGGGCACCATAAACACATTCTCCTTGCTTAGGTACATGGTTTTGCTACTTTGGTTTGGAAGGAAAAGCTTTTCTTTCCATTATTTTCCTTACAATCAAGGTTCATCCCTTAAACGGGACAAACTAGGATTATCATAATAGTCTCCAATCATTTGTGATTGGGAATGATAGACACCTTCTTTTCATTATGATGCACAGTTTTATGCTTTTATTTAGCAAGAGGAGCTTTTCATCCATCATTTTCCTTAGAATCAAAGCTCATCCTTTAAGTGGGACAAACTTATATTCTCATACTATGTTCCATTCTTACAGTCATTGGGAATCATAAATACATTCTCCTCGTTGGTATACATGGTTTTAATGCTTTGACATGAAAGAAGAGCTGTTCATTACACCATTTCTTCTTAGAATCAAAGTTTATCCATCATGTGATAAACTTGGATTCTTGTAACAATCTCCATTTTTTGTGATTGGGCACTATAAACACGTTCTACTCACTAGGATACACGGCTTTGATAGTTTGGTTTTGGAAGAAAAGCTTTTATTTTCACCTTTTTCCTTATAATCAAAGTTCATCCATAAAATAAGACAAACATGGATTATCGTAATGATCTGCATTCATTTGGTGATTTACGCTATAAAAGCATTCTCCTCATTCAAATACACGATTTTGACGCTTTGGTATGGAAGGAAGAGCTTTTCTTTCCACCATTTTCCTTAGAATCAAGGTTCGTACCTCAAATAGGATAAACTTGGATTATCATAATAGTCTCCATTCATTTTGTAATTAGGCATGATAAACACATTTTTTTCATTGGGATACACAGTTTTGATGCTTTGGTTTGGCAAGAGAAGCTTTTCATTCTACCATTTCCCTTAGAGTCAAAGCTCATCCTCAAATGGGATAAACTTAGATTCTCGAAGTAATCTTCATTCATTTGGTGATTGGGCAGCATAAACACATTCCCCTTATTGGTTACATGATTTTAATGATTTGATTTGGCAAGAAAACCTTTTCATTGCATCGTTTCTTTAGAATAAATGTTCATCCATCATGGGACAAACTTAGATTTTCATATAATCTCCATTCTTTTTTGTGATTGGGCATTATAAATATGTTCTACTCACTAGGATACACGGTTCTAATGCCTTAGTTTTAAAAGAAAAACTTTTCTTTCCACTTTTTTCCTTAGAATCAAATTTCATTCTTTTGGTGAGACAAACATGGATTCTTATATTAATCTCCATTTATTTGGTGATTGGGTGACGTAAACACATTTCCTTGCTTGGACACATGGTTTTGATGCTTTGGTTTGGAAGGAAATGCTTTTCTTTCCACCATTTTCCTTAGAATCAAGATTCTTCCCTTAAATGGGACATGCTTGGATTATTATAATATTCTCCACTTATTTTGTGATTGGGCATGATAAACACATTCTCTCCATTATGATGCATCATTTTGATGCTTGTATTTGGCAAGAGAAGCTTTTCATTTCTCCATTTTCCTTAGAATCAAAGCTCATCCCTCTAATAGGATAAACTTATATTCTCGTAATATTCTCTATTCTTTCAGTGATTGGGAATCATAAACATATTCTCGTTAATGGTATACATGGTTTTAAAGCTTTAACATGGAAGAGAAGCTTTTTATTGCACCATTTTCATTTTAGAATCAAAGTTCATCCATCATGTGATAAACGTGGATTCTCGTAACAACCTCCATTTTTTTGTGATTGGGAACTATAAACATGTTCTACTCACTAGGCTACATGGCTTTGATGCTTTCATTTTGAAAGAAAAGCTTTTATTTTCACCTTTTTCCTTATAATCAAAGTTCATCCATAAGGTGAGACAAACATGGTTTACCATAATAATCTGCATTTATTTGGTGATTTGCTCCATAAAAGCATTCTCTCATTTGAATACACAGTTTTGATGCTCTGGCACGAAAGAAAAAGCTTTTCTTTCCACCATTTTTCTCAGAATCAAGGTTCGTCCCTCAAATAGGACAAACTTGGATTATCATAATAGTCTCATTCATTTTGTGATTGGGCATGATAAACAAATTCTTCTCATTGGGATACACAGTTTTGATGCTTTGGTTTTACAAGAGAAGCTTTTCATTCTATCATTTTCCTTAGAATCAAAGCTCGTCCCCCAAATAGGGCAAACTTAGATTCTCAAAATAATATCCATTCTTTCAGTGATTGGGCACCATAAACACATTCTTCTTATTGGTTACATGGTTTTAATGATTCGATTTGGCAAGAAAAGCTTTTCATTGCACCATTTTCTTTAGAATAAAAGTTCATCCATCATAGGATAAACTTGGATTTTCATAATAATCTCCATTCTTTTTTGTGATTGGGCATTGTAAACATGTTCCATGCATTAGCATACATGGTTATGATGCTTTATTTTTGAAAGAAAAGCTTTTCTTTCCACCTTTTTTCATTAGAATCAAAGTTTATTCATAGGGTGAGATAAATATGGATTCTCGTAATAATCTCTAATTATTTGGCGATTAGGCGCCATAAAAACATTTTCCTTACTTGAATACGTGGTTTTGATGCTTTGGTTTAGAAGGAAAAGCTTTTCTTTCCATTATTTTCCTTAGAATTAAGTTTCATCCCTTAAATGGGACAAACTTGGATTATCATAATAGTCTACATTCATTTTGTGATTGGGCATGATAACATATTCACTTCTTTGGGATACGCAGTTTTGATGCTTTTATTTGGCAAGAGAAGCTTTTTTTTCCACTATTTTTCTTAGAATCAAAGATCATCCCTCAAATCAGACAAACTTATATTTCTCCTAATATTCTCCATTCTGTCGATGATTAGGAACCACAAACACATTCTCCTCATTGTTATGCATGGTTTTAATGCTTTGACTAGGCAAGAGAAGCTTTTCATTGCACTATTTTCTTTAGAATCAAAGTTCATCCATCATGGGACAAACTTGGATTTATGTAATAATCTCTATTCTTTTTGTGATTGGGCACTATAAACATGTTCTACTCTGTAGGATAAACAGTTTTGATGCTTTGATTTTGAAAAAAAAGCTTTTATTTTTCACCTTTTACTTTAGAATCAAAGTTTATCCATTGAGTGAGAGAAACATGGATTATTGTAATAATCTCTATTCATTTGGTGATTTGGCATTATAAAAACATTCTCCTCATTTGAATGCACAGTTTTGATGCTTTGGTATGGAAGGAAAAGCTTTTCTTCCACCATATTCCTTGGAATCAAGGTTCATCGCTCAAATAGGATAAACTTGAATTATCGTAGTAGTCTCCATTCTTTTTTCGATTGGGCATGATAAGCATGTTCTCTTCATTGGTAGATACAATTTTGATTCTTTGATTTGGCAATAGAAGCTTTTCATTCCACCATTTTTCTTAGAATGAAAGCGTATCACTCAAATAGGACAAACTTAGATTCTCATAATAATCTTCATTTTTTCAGTGCTTGGTAGCCATAAACACATTCCACTCATTGGCATACATGATTTTAATGCTTTGACTAGGCAAGAGAAATTTTTCATTAGATCATTTTCTTTAGAATCAAAGTTCATCCATAATGTGAGAAACATGGATTCTCGTAATAATCTCTATTCTTTTTGTGATTAGGCACTACAAACATGTTCTACTCACTAAGACACATGGTTTTGATGCTTTGATTTTGAAAGAAAAGCTTTATTTTCACCTTTTTTTGTACAATCAAAGTTCAGCCACAAAGTGAGACAAATATGGATTATCATAATAATCTCTATTCATACGGTGATTGGGTGCCATAAACACATTCTCCTCATTTGGATACACTATTTTGATGCCTTGGTTTGGAAAGAAAGGCTTTCTTTCCACCATTTTACTTAGGATAAAGGTTTGTCCCTCAAAAAGGACTAACTTGGATTATCGTAATAGTCTCTATTCATTTTGCAATTGGGCATGGTAAGCACATGCTCATCATTGGGATACACAGTTTTGATACAACACACTGTAACGGTAACTTTTTTGAACTGTGTATTGATACTACTAATATTGTATCGATACTTTAGTGTGGGATTGAACGAAAATCAGCATTTTTGAAGGCTACAACAGCTCTCCAACCACCACATTAAATGCTCAATGTCCATAAATCAATTTGCAACTATAAATAGAGGTTCCAAACAGCTGATGAGCAGAAGATACAAACCTTATTGAATCATTCAACATCAAAAGCTTAAAATCATCATTTTTATCAATTTGTACTCTTGTATCTCATTCTTCTTATACTAAAATTCCAGCAAACATCCACCTACCAGAGGTTTAATTAGTTTGCAAAATACTTCTTTCATTTCACAAAAAAGGTTAAGTGAAAGTGAGTGAAAATACTTGAG